>MU227106.1:986256-1014857 GCA_018584345.1 Thuja plicata
AGAGGTACAAACACAGGATAAAGGGCGGTGTCATCGACACATTCTACATGGGCTAATGTCATGGAAGGTATGCTCACTTGACAAGAGTGGATGCGCCTAAGGCATATGCATCATAATCCCCCCATGGTACTTTATAACAGAGTGCGAGTACTAAGACTGAACCAGGTGTACAAAATCCAAGAAAAGCAGAAGAAGGCACTTTATCTCAGTGCATTTACAGAACAAATGCATCAGAAAGAGCATGCAAGCTCAGAAGTCAGAAAGTAGAGTGCACTAAGAAACCAGAAGAAGAGATCCCCGGACCTGTAGAACCAAGCACACCACCAGAGGGCATAAACTGCATAACTCAAAGGAGTGAAAACCTAGAGTAGAATCTAGAATAAATACCTCTTCCACTGAAAAGTACACTGAATTAGCTTTCCGACGATATCTCGTTTGCCAAAAAAGGAGTCCGGATGAGCCAGGTATGACTCCCGGAAGGCAAAACAGGACATCAGACTTCAACAGCAAAAAACACTATCGAAACAATGGAACCAAAACCTCTAACCTCTACCACCGGAAAGTTCTCAGAAAGAGCTTTCCGACGATATATAGAATTCAAAAAAAAATCCCCGTACGCTCCCTATAGAGAGAAAAATGTCCAGGTAGGTTAAAAAGGGCCCCAGGAAAAAAAATTAAGCCCCTGGGGCTAAATAGAATCCGGCCCCTGGGCGCATGCACGCTCAGGGGGCTGGGCATAAGCCCCCGGACTTGCATAAGACCTCCCGCTATTGAAATAAGCCCGCGGGGGCTGGTGGAAAAGCCGCCACCCGGGCGGAGCGGAGCAGGGGAGGTAGGGCCGGCGGGGCCTTGCTACGGGCGGCGCAGACAGGCGGAGAACCCTCCGGCGGTGTGAGCAGAGGAGCGGCGGGGCCGCGGGGCGCCGGTAGTCAGACTGGTGGCGCGATGACAGGTGGCGGAGCCCGCAGACAGGGGGCGGCGCGGCCGCAAAAACATAGGGGCGCTGCCGGCTGAGCTGAGCGCCGGTGGCACGGTGGCAGCCCAGCGGCGGTGCCATTGAAAAAGCACTGTGCGCGGAATAGAAAACTGAAAAATCACTAAAAAATATAGGTTTTTTAATTTTTTTTTCTCGATTTTCATGCCCGTACGGCCCTGGGAGGCAAAAAAAAATTCTCCAGAGGCCCCGGTGTCCAAATCGAACGTGTCTTATATGGTTTCTGGGGTTTTTGGGCCTTCCGGACGCAATGGAAGTGTCTGTTTGGGCCCAAAGTGCCTCCAAAAATAGAGACCCCTTAGAACCAATAAACAAACTGGAAAAAAACCTCTGAAACCCTCGCTGCTTCAATAAACTACGAGCAGCCAGCTGCAGAGTGGCTCTGATACCATGTTGAGATTGATGAACATCAATCTACCCAAGAAACACCTGCATGCAAAGTTGTTACAAACAGAATGAAACAGACAGAAGAGAGAAGGATCCAGAAAGCTATGGCGGCCGATAGGCCAGAGACTGAAAAAGCATGTTGCAAGAAATGATCTTCTATTAACAACAATAAAATGATTTACAATCTCCTTAAGAATTACAAAATGGACAATCCTTATAAAGGATGCCGAAACCCTAAAAAGGGAAACTAACAGAAATAGAAACTACCTAAGGTTAGCTTAAGCAAACTAGAGTGAATAGGGAAGTTACTAATTAGATCATAATGATTTAAATTAGTAACCCCGATAGACTATTACTCTAACAGAATCTGCATACAAGTCCCAGTTGGTCCTTAACAAATCAAAGAAAGGAAAGAAATGTGTGAACAGTGACAGTGACACTACGGATAATGATTTGGAAGAACTTGAGGCACTCATGGCAAGAAGACTATCTAGAGGAAAAGGAAAATTCAAAGATAAACTTCATATCATTTGTTTTTCATGTAACAAAGTTGCTCATATTGTTGCTAGATGTCTTGATAAGAATGAAAAATATGAAAGAAGAGACAGCAAGTACAAAGATAGAAAGGATGACCGAGACTTCAGAAAGTATAAGGATTACAAAGACAAAGGTAAGAAATATTTTTATATAGTTGAAGAATCTTCTGACAGTGGATCTAAAAATTTTGATGAAAATGATATAGAAGTTGTGTATGTTGCTATGAAAGATGATTCTAATGATGATGATAAAACTGCATTAATTTCTTATATGAGTAAAGATGACCATTGGATTATTGATAGTGGTTGTTCACATCACATGACTGGTGATAAAAATAAATTTGAGACCTTAGATCAATGCGAAGGTGGTTACGTTAAATTTGGTAATGATGCACCATCTCTTGTTAAAGGGAAAGGATCAATTAGATTGACTGACAAGATCAGATGTGATAATTTATATTGGGTTGATGATCTTAACTATAATTTATTGAGTGTTGCACAGCTAAATACTTTTGGTTATAGAGTTGAGTTCCATCACAAGAAGGAAAAGATCTTTGATGCCACTGGAGAACTAGTTGGAAGTGGAGAGCAGAAAAAAAGGTAACCTGTTCTATCTGGACTTAGATGATGAGACATGCTTGTTTGCATAATATAATGATGTTTGGCTATTGCATAAAAGGTTGTGTCATGTAAACTTTGATAACTTGGTAAGCATAAGAAAATTGAAAAAGGTTAGAGGGTTGCCTAAGTTAAAGAAATCTGAAAATGCAATGTGTAAGCAATGTCAGTTGGGAAAAATGACTACGTCTAGTTTCAAGAGAAAGACTCATACTTCAAATGAAATTCTGGAATTGGTTCATACTAACCTTTGTGGTCCCATTGGTGATAAAATTTACTGTGGAGATAGATATTTCAATATATTTGTTGATGATTACTCTAGAATGATCACTGTTATGTTTCTTAAAGAAAAATCTGATGCATTCCAGTTATTTAAGTGGTACTTGGAAAAAGTTGAAAAAGAGACAGGTAAAAGTCTGAAATGTTTGAGATCTGACCGAGGAGGTGATTTTATTTCTAATGAGTTTAACAAGTTCTGCAATGACCAAGGTATTAAAAGATAGATGTTTGCACCTAGGACACCACCACATAATGGTATTGTTGAAAGAAGAAATAGATCTAACATGGACTGTGCTAGAACACTAATGATCGAGAACAATGTTGCACAAAAATATTGGAGAGAAGCTCTGAGTATAGCAGTCTATACCCTAAACAGAGTATAAGTCAAGAAAGGTACTAATGCTACACCTTATGAGCTATGGTATGGATATGCACCTAAAGTAAGATATCTCAAAGTTTTTGGAAGTAAATGTTTCATACTGAAGGATAACAGAAATAGGAAACTTGATGCTAAAGGTGAGGAAGGGATATTTATTGGTTATTCAACTAGAAGTAAAGCATATAAGTGTTTAAGTGTTTAAATTCTAACACTAAAAAAATTGTGGAAAGTGAAAATGTTAGAATTGATGAATATGCAGAAAGAAATGAAGTAGAATGCATACATGAACCTAAAAGTTACAAATCATATGTCTATCTTGATGAGGAAGATTCTAATGTATTACCTGAACCTGAGGAAGAGGTTTCTAAGCAATAGCTAGCACCTATCAAGTCACAGAATGAGGTTGTCGAGTAACAAGAGGTAATTGTCGAGCTATCTGATGGAGATGCCGAGATACAGAATCAACCTGAATTGAACATGAATAATGAATCTAAAGAAAAACAAGAACCTACTCTAGCAAAATATGTGAGGAGGCACCACAAAACTGATCGAATCATAGGATCGAAGGATTCTGCATTTATGACAAGAAGTAAGTTGAGAGATGATACATGCTTGTTATGTGATTTTGGGCTTAAAATAGTAAAAGATGCTTTAGAAAATTAAGATTGTATACAAGCCATGAATGAAGAGATTGAACAGATTGAAAAGAACAAGACTTAGACAGTTGTACCTAGGCTGAATGACAAAAATGTAATTGGTACTAAATGGGTGTTCAGAAATAAGTTGAATGAACATGGAGAAGTAGCAAGGAATAAAGCTAGACTGGTATGCAAGGGTTATGCACAAGAGGAAGGAATTGATTATGGAGAAATATTTGCCCCAGTTGCAAGGTTGGAAGGAGTCAGAACCTTACTTGCATATGCAGCCTACAAAGGTTTTAAAGTTTATCAAATGGATGTAAAGTCAACAATTCTGAATGGGATATTAGAAGAAGAAGTGTACATTGAACAAGCTGATGGATTTGTTGATCCAAGCAAGAGGAACATGGTTTATAGACTACACAAGTCACTATATGGATTGAAGCAAGCACCGAGAGCATGGTATGAGAGATTGCACAACTATCTGATAAATATTGGATTCGCAAGGACTAATGACAAGAGTAATTTGTATTTGAAAACACAACAAGGTAAAGGTACTTTGTTAGCTGAAATTTTTGTTGATGACATTATATTTGGTGGACAAGATGTGTTATTCCAAACATTTGCAAAAGAGATGCAAACTAAATTTGAGATGTTTATGTTTGGTGAAATCAAATTCTTTGTTGGCTTACAAATATATCAAATGAAGAATGGTATCTACATTACTCAATCAAAATATGTCAAGGAGATACTAAAAACTTTAAGAATGGAAGAATCAAAACTAGTAAGTACACCCATGGCTACTAGACAGAAGTTAACAAAAAATGATGATACAAAAGAAGTGAATCAAACCCTTTACAGGTCAATAATTTGAAAGTTGCAAAATGTTGTGCACAGTAGACCTGATATTTCTCTGGCTGTTGGAATTGTTGCAAGATTTTCTACCAATCCCAAAGAGACTCATATGATGGCAGTAAAAAGAGTTATGAGATATTTAAAGGGTACATATGAATATGGTTTGTATTACAAAAAGAGTGACAAGTTTGAACTCAAAGTTTACACTGATTCTGATTGGGCTAGAAATGTGGATGATAGGAAAAGCACCATAGGTGGCACATTTCTTTTGGGAAAGAGATTGGTTTCATGGACAAGTAAGAAATAGAATTACACCTCACAATCTATAGCTAAAGCCGAATATGTGGCAGCAATAGTTAATTTCTATAATATTGTGTGGTTGAAGATACTACTAAAAGGTATGAAAGAGGAGATCATAGAAGTAGTTGTTATATATTGTGATAACATGAGTGTCATTAATATTTTTAGGAACCCTGTGATGAACTCTAAGAAAAAACATATAGCTATCAAGTATCATTACTTGAGGGAGCTAGTTCAGAATGGAAGTGTTGCATCAAATATTGTATTCAGAATCTTTGACACATTGATGCATAGGAGTCACACTTTAGGAAGTTGCCTAAAGCTGTGAAAGAAAAACAAGAAGAGAAAAGAGGATCAGTCATAAGCAAGATGAATGGAACAACATGATATAGAGTTAGAACCAAAGAATCTGTATAATGATGTTGTCAACATCTTTGGCATTGTTGTCAAAGAGGGAGAGTTTACTAGTTAGAGAAAAAGGGAGAGATTATTTAAAGAGGGAATCTGCAGATGAACAAAATAGAAAGATTTCAGTGTGACTACAGACATAGGGGGAGAAATGTTTAACAGGATGAGAATCAGAATAAAGCTAAAGACATTAATGAAGATTTTTTTATATCAAGGAACATAGACAGACTTTTTGTATTGTATGGTAACTATTGTTTTAAAGTTTAGTGTTGTCATCAATGCCAAAGAGGGAGATTGCTAGAAATCTACAATGTAAACAATTGTTGTTTTGTCATTGATATCAAACCTTAACTGGTGAGACTATTGCTATCTATTTGAGTACCATATCTATTGATTGTTGAAGATTTGAAGGCAAGGATAACAAGAAGACTGAGTGAATTGGTTGAGTTATGAGAAACTATGAGGGTACTTGATTAGATGACACATTGGCAAAGTAATGTGTTGTTTATCTATAACACTAAGATAAAGATGTCAGTTTACTAGGAATAGTATATGCCAAGAAAAGTTTGTGTCGATCGAGCACCAGTGTATGTTGAGCATAATTTCTACTGTCAACCGAGCGCCAGTAAATTGCCATGGAAATCAGTGATGACCGAGTGGAAGAACATAGTGTTGGCCAAGCACCAGTATTTTGGTAAATGTTGAGATTTGAGATCTCTGACCGACATAATTGAATTTATTGGGATATGTAAATTTAATTAAGGATAAGCACGATTGGCCCACATTATTTAATGCATGAGTAACCATAATTAACGCATGGATTCAAGATTTAATTTGTGATTGCTTTGGAGAAATAAATTAAATGTGATGATGGAAAGATTTGTTGGATCTAACCTAACCTAAGATCTACGATCCTGATTAATCGAAAAATATTTATTTTACCTAGATGAAGAGGTATAAGATAACCTCGAGGGGTTATTCAAATGTTGACAAGGGTATGCAAGAGGATTTCATGGTTAATTGACTGATTGGCATGATCTAGTAGAAAAGGCTGAGAAGAGAAGCAGAGGATTATGAAATTGATTACTTGACAAATTTTCAAGTAGATCTAAAGATTGAAATGAGAATGGAGGCCACTCAGTGAATTAGCATTAGAGTTGAATTAGATCTGGATTTGCAAATTAATTTGTATGTATCAGATCACACCTACAAATTACTTTATAACCATTGTATCAGTCAAAGTCCTTTAACCAGGTTGACCTAACATTCATTGTATGAATCCTTTGAGCAAGGTGACATTCAGGTGGAATGTTCTAAGTCCTCTAAAAAGGCCACTCCTGACAGGGTGATTAAATTCTTTAACTAGGTCACATTCAGTAGTGTATTTTGTAACCTTTAACAGGGTTGGCTCCTAGTAGAGCTCACTTCAAAAGAATGAAAATTTGGTAGCATGTTATTGGTGGTTTTTTTCCAAATTGGGTTTCCACGTTAAATCTTGTTGTCAATTTGTGTGAATGATTATGTTGTGTTTAACTATTAAGTTTTTGCAAGTTGATTACATTTGAACAATAAACTGCATATTTATGTTGTTGATTTATGTTGTTGCTACCAAGTGGATCTGAGTTGTGCAAAGTGCTATAAAGTTTCAATTGGTACATCTAGACCTGTGGATAACTGATTCACCCCCCCTCTCAATTATTCTAAATTCATTCTAATAGGGACATGTCTCTTTTAGCCTCATTCCAAATATAAATGAAAGAGAGATTGTTGTGTGTGCTAAAATGTTGACACACTTCTATGAGTCATTATATCCAAGATTGCTCAAGAATGAGGTCTCAAATGGTGACTCATAGCTCTCTATTCATGGAGTGAAAGGGTTTTTAATGGAGGCCCTCAGTTTAGACCTAGTTTGTGCCCATGCAACTACACCATAAAATGAGAGATTCAAAGAGGAGAAGTAAGAGAGATAGTCTCCATGATCATCAAATATGCATGTAAATGAAAATGGAAGCTATTATATATGATAACAATGCATGAAAGCAAACTAATCTATGAAAGGAAATACGCATGCAAGATTATTCTATGAAATGAAATATGAATCTAATCTAACATGCAAGTGCAAGAGTAATCTAAATGGATTTCTATGGATGCATGAGAGAAGACAAGAAAAGAGAAGTTGTAATTGTTAGAGTAATAACATGATTCCACTTATTAATTTTAAATCATATTGATTTAATCATTAAGTCACTTATTATCTCTCTTTTACTTAATCTAAACTTTAGGCATTTAATAATTAATTCTTTTATTAATTATTATTATGCAACCTAGATATTTCCCTTTTAGGGTTTCCCTTTTAGGGTTTTGGTATCCTTTTATAACGATTCCCTCTTGGTAAATTATTCAATTCGATGGTTATTAATTAATTGAGGATGTTATTGTATTGAGAGTTTTTCTACATTGTTTGCACAATATGTTTCCTCTTCCATCGATCTGTGATTTTTGGCCTCCATAGTTTTTTTGCTTCTCTCTTTCTGTGACAAGTTTACATGCAGGTGATCCTTGGGAGTTGTGGGTTGATAGTTTTCATCAACTCCAATATGGTATCAGAGCTCCAGATCTACATGCCCTTGTTCTCTTCATGAGAGATTTGGCCTTGTTCTTTAATCTATGTTTTTGAGAGGTTTTTATCTCAGATTTTAGTGGTTTTGGGGAGGATCTTTTGTTTGGAGTAGTTTGAGAAAAAATTGACATCTGGGTTGTGTCTGGAATACCCCCAAAACCCCTATTTTCATATAAGGCACATCTTACTTGGATACAGTTAAAATCTGGGCCCTCTTTTTTGCTTGCATGACCTTGACACATTTTTGAGGCAAAAATCTGCCTCGGTTTCCATGCCGCTGATGTCAGCAATCACAAGCCCCAAGATTTTTTAAATTTTTTTTAAAATAAAATTAAAAAAATCTTTTTTTTGTGTTTTTTTTATATATAAAAAAGCATATGTTTTTTATGTTTTTTTTCTTTAAAAAAAAAATAATGTTTTTTTTTTTTTTTTTTCATTAAAAAATAAATATTTTTTTCTGCCATTTTGGTGGGAAATTTGGAAGCAAAGTTTTTTTTTGGAGGAATTGTCAGTTTAGTAGGGCTCCGCCAATTTTGGTTGAGGTTTCATGAGGTTCACTTCTGTTTTGACCTCCCAGTGGTTTTTTGCTCATATCTGGAGCAAACGGAGGCCGATTTTTGACTTCCTTATATCACTGGAAAGCTCTTTCTGAGACAGACATCTTTTTGGAGGATAGATTTTTTGAATTTTCCATCTTTAATGTTTTTTTTCCTGTCAAAGTCAGCAATCATTTTTGCACTCTGGGAGCCGTAGCTTGCTCTTCTGGACTCCATTTTTCAACTTTCGCATGTCGTCAAAAAGCTGGTTCTGTCCTCTTTCTTCTTCTATGGGTCTCACACCTAGATTCTTCTCCAAGTATCTATGTATTCATTTTTTTCTTTATGGAATTCTGGTAGATATCTTGGATGTTTCAGGTCCTGGGATCGTTTCCTTCTCTGAACATTGTATACACATTTTTCTGTAGCTTTCTTTTGTAAATGCACTGAAATAAAGTGCCTGCAGTTGCATATCTGGGATCTTGTACACCTTGTGCTTTTTTGTACTCACACTCAATTATAAAGTGCCATGGGGGGTTATGATGTTTTTTCTTTTGTACTCATCCACCTTTGTCAAGTGAGTGTCTTTTCCACGATATTAGCCTCATGATGTGTTTCTAGAAGATCATTTCTTCTACTTCGACACCACCCTTTATCCTGTGCTTGTACCTTCTTTTGCACTACTGGTGTTCCTGATTCTTCTTCTTGTAGTTGTTTTTGGCATTGCATTTCAATGTGCTTGTCAGACCTCTCAATGTTCAGCATTATGGGGGTATCTCTTGTTGGTTCTAATACTTCCTTGGTTTGATGGAGTGATCTATGTATTCAGTATTTGTTCCTATGTACTAGGCAGATGCAGTGGTTGGTACCTATGCATTTTGGTGAGATGGATCATTTACCATATGGACACTCTTCTTTCAATCCTATTTTGGAGGCATTCTTCCATCTTCAATTGATCAGCTCTTTAGGCTTTTCTTAAAGTCTTCTCTACCTGATCATGCTCTATTACAGTGTAGGTTGCAGCAGTTATTTTTTGACAGTGTTTGCAGCTTCATGCTTCAGAGGTGTTCTACATGTTCTTTCTTTGTTCCTATTTTCTGGGACTTTCTCTAGTTTGGAGGCTTCTTCAGTCCTTCTCTAGGCTTCATCTCTTTTTGGAGAGGGGTTTTTTCCACTAGGTTTTCTCCTTTTCTCCTCTTTATAGAGATTTTTGTACTTGGGTACCTCATCAGGCCTTGTTGTCGGGACCCATTTTCCTGCTTTCAGTAGCTGTTTGTAGGTTTTAGCTTCTCCCTAAGTTTATCTTAAGGGGGGTGTTAGAGTAATAAAGTGATTCCACTTATTAATTAAATCATATTGATTTAATTATTAAGTCACTTATTATCTCTCTTTTACTTAAGCTAAACTTTAGGCATTTAATAATTAATTCTTTTATTAATTATTATTATGCAACCTAGATATTTCCCCTTTAGGGTTTTGGTAACCCTTTATAAGTATTCCCTCTTTGTAAATTATTCAATTCGATGGTTATTGATTAATTGAGGATGTTATTGCATTGAGATTTTTTCTACATTGTTTTCATAATATGTTTCCTCTTCCATCGATCTATGATTTCTGGCCTCCATAGCTTTTTTGCTTCTCTCTTTCTGTGACAGGTTTGCATGCATGTGATTCTTGGGAGCTGTGGGTTGATAGTTTTCATCAACTCCAATAGCAATGTTCAATCTCAAGTGCTCAAACTCTCCTCCAAAAATTGCTCTCCAAAACCTGCAGCATAACAATAACATAAAATCTTGATTCTAAATGAGAAGGAGAGGGCTCCTTATAAAGGAAAGTGTGGAGAGGAATGCATCCTCAAGAGCAATGTGGGATCCCTAAAAAGGAAAGAAAGAGAAAAAAATCCCACCACTTAGAAATATGTGCATTCAAAGTGTAGAGAAAAAAGAAAATTTTATTTATTTTTATTTGATTTATTTCCTTTTTTCATCACAAAGAGAGATTTAGGTGAGGATTTTATTTATTTAATTAAAAGAGGGATTTTCTTTTAAATAAGATTATTTTATTTAATTAAAAGGGAAGTTTTCTTTTAATTAAATAAGATTATATATAAAATGATCAAACCTTAAGAAATATCAAAATAATTGAATCAATTACGATTTGATCAAGGAAATTGATTTTGAATTGAAAATATTGCAAGGCATTGATTCAGGAAATTGATGAATTGATTCTGTCATTTGATAAATTGAAGAATGGGGGCTCATAGTCTAGGCGACCATTTTAGGGTGCATACATTTGCCCCTCTTTGACTAATGTGTGATCTTTATGGGAACACGTGTAGTCAAAGAATGCAGTTGAAGTGTGAGATCGATTTGGGATCACAAAACAACCCAGAAATGTGATCGACAGATAGGAACACATCAGGACAAAGATAAGTTGTTTGAAAAAGACAAGGTCAACACCCTTGTAAATAGGTAATTGACATGTCCAAGATAAGAATCTCAAGCAAGGTTTCCCCAAGAAGATAAATTGATAGGATTGATAAAGTTAAATCAAGGATTGAAGTTTGATAGGTACTGCCCCCTCGTGATCAAAATTGAAATGAGGTAGAGGAGAAACAACAAATTGATAAATTTGATCAAATTGAACTAAAGATAAGGTTCTTGATGTAAGATGAAAGATATAAGGATCACAGAACCAAGGTAGATCATCAAGCGCAAAATATTATGCCCCAAGGTTGAATTAGAAGAAAAGAAGTGGGGTGAAAGCGAATGGAAGATAGAAGTTTCGAAGAGGTGGAAAGCAATAGAGAGAAGAAAGAGAATTTTTCTTAAGAGAGAGAATGCCCCAAAATCAATCAACTATTTAAGATGGAAAATTTTTATTAAGATCACGAAAGAAGATAAGGAAATGAAGATCAAAACATGACCACAGTTGATTAAAAGTCCACACACAAGATGAAGGAAAAACCCTCTCAAACTCGTAATGCAGCCTAAAAATTCAAATTAACATGAAGTATAACAATGTAAGCTACATGAAAATGCAAAGGTGTACTTGAAATAGAGAAACTGTAATATTGGATTTTTTGTTCGTCATTCATTAGAGAATGTTAAGGAACTAATTTTCATCATTGGGCCATTATTAACGGACATCGGAAAATCACACAATCATCACTAGTCACAAGTGCAACTATGAAGATATGAATGTGATTTATATTGGATTGGAATGTGGAAAGATTCTAACATAAGCATCAAAGACATAAAGGTCAAGATGACTTCGACGTTAGCTTACCCAATTTAATGTAGAAAAACCACGCTCGCATCAAGGCATAGATGTCGAGATGACCATAAGAATGGTTGTGCAAAAATAGTGAAGGATGATGTCTCAAATCTCCTAAGTGATTCAAAGGGACAAAAAAAGACACTCTAGAGTTTCAAGACCACACTCACAAGTAGAAAGAAAATAAAAAACATGCCCCATGCCCCAATTCCTCTAGCTATGCATACCGAAGAGACTTATTAGATAAGGACACTCAACGAAAATCAATAACAGACATCACACACAGAAAAGATCATGACATATCTCAAGCATTAAGTGTTGTGTTTAAAATTTAATTGTGTTAACTGATACTAAGTTCCGAGGATAAGGATTGAATGCTTGCAAGTAGGTAATATCACATGATAAAATTGGGTAAGACCAAACCGGTAAGTGTTAAAAAACACTCGATGTCAAGGGTTGTGTTGAAAAACACAGTTGGGGAGGTGTTGAAAAATACTATTTTTGAGGTGTCCTAAAGACTAACGCATCCAAGAGACCAAAGCTAACACAATAATGCCACCTGGACAAAGACAAAGACCAATTCCAAACCAAGGCAACAAGGACAAGGCATGATGGAGAAAGGCTAATTGTCGAGGACACGCGCTAAGAAATAGGGGTGCAAAGGCCTCAAGTAGTACCTATTTCCAAGTTTTCACCACTTGGATTTTATTGCAATTTTTTTGCTACCAAAGCACCTATTTCCAGGTTTTCACCAAGGCACTTTTTCTATTTTTTATTTTTTTTAAATATTTTTTTTGCATTTTTGGAATATATAATTTTTTGCAGATACATCAAAGCTCCTATTGCTAGGTTTTCACTAAGATGACCATTTTTTCAGGACATTTTTTTATTTTTAGAATTTTTGATAATATATCTTTTTTTAGATTTTTTCAAGATCAATAATTATGTACAAAGGGTACCCCCAAACAGAATGGGCATCATGGATAGAACTTCTTTAGGTGCAATACATTGATAGGATCAGGGAGCTTCTCTCCCTCTACTGTAGATAGTAAATAAGCACCTGGCCCAAAATTTGTTGTAATGATGTAAGGTCCAAGCAGATTAGGTTCAAATTTTCCCTTTTGATCTCTATGATGTTGATTCTTAGGATTTTCACGTAGGACAAGATCTCCCACTTGGAATTCTCTAGGCTGAACCTTTTTGTTGAAGGTTTTGGACATGCACTTTTGATAAACCCTCATATGGTCAAATGACGCTTGATGTTTCTCATCTAGAAGTGCCAACTCTTGAAGTCTCATCGTGCGGTAGTCTTCATCTGTAACTAGACCTTTAAGGGAAACTCTAAGTGAAGGAATCTCAACCTCTAAAGGTAACACTGCTCCAGCGCCATATGTAAGGGAAAAAGGAGTAGTCCCAGTAGGAGTATGAATACTTTTTCTATAGGCCCACAAAGCCAAATTTATCTATAAGTGCCAATCTCTACCACTCTTGCAAATTGTTCTATATAAGATTGTAAGAATGGTTTTGTTTGATGCCTCTGCTTGACCATTTCCTTGTGGGAAGTAAACGGAGGACCAATGTTTTTAACCTTGAATTTCTTGCAGAATTGTGTAAGGTCTTTATTTTTGAACTAGCCTCTGTTGTCAGTGATAATCTTAGAAGGCACTCCATATCAACAGATGATATGGTTCAAAATGAATAAGAGACTGTCTTTCCTGAGGCAACAGAAAGTGGGACAGTTTCTACCCATTTAGTGAAGTAATCAGTAGCAATGATAATAAACTTGTGTCCACCTAATGAGTTGGGATGAATCTTCCCAACAAGATCAAAGGCCCAGCGCTGAAATGGCCAATGAGATATAGAAGGAATGAGCTCTCTTCCTGGAGCATGCATCAGGTTACCATGTTTTTGACACTTTTCACATGACTTTGAAAAAGCTACTACATCAATCTACATTGTAGGCCAATAGTACCCCACCCTAAGCAACCTTTGGGCCATGGAAAGACCATTGGAATGTCCCCCATAGATTCCCTCATGGATGTCAACTAACACTTGGTTCTTCCTTTTCTAAGCATCTAAGAAGTGTTCCATCTAGACCCCTCCTATACAAATCACCAAAGATAAGGGAATGGCGAGAGGCATTTTGGGTAAGGTTTCTACATTCAGATTGGTTAAAAGTTTAAGGTATAATGTCATCATGAAGGTATGAGTAAATGGCACCATAATGGGATGAATCACGACCAACAAGGGTACAAATGACATGACTTTCTTGGTAGTCAAAGATAGGGTCATGTAGCTCTTCCACCAAGAATTCAAATTTGAATTCATATTTCCCTAACTAAAGGAGTGAAGCAAGTGTAGCCATAGCATCAGCTACTTTGTTTTCTACTCTAGGGATTTGCTAAAAAATGACAAATGTGAATTAGCATTTCAAAGAATCAACCATTTACTTGTAAGGTACCAGTTTCTCATTTTTTTTTTGATATTCATCATTGACTTGGTTAATTATCAGCTATGAATCCCCATAGATGTGTAACTCTGTGATTCTCCATTCTATGGCCATCTTAAGTCTGTTTGTTAAAGCTTCATACTCAGCAATGTTGTTTGTACATGGGAAAAATAACTTGTAAGACTTAGGAATCATGTACCCATGAGGAGAAACAAACAACACACCATCTCTTAAACCGTTTTGCATAAAGGATCCATCAAAGAACATCTTCCATGTTCTTTCAGTCATATACATGAGGTGTTCATCTAGGAATTCAACTTGAAAAGGTACATTATCTTGTATTGGGAAATCAACCAATTGATCTGCTATGGCTTTTCCTTTGATTTCTTTATGCTCAATGTACTCTATGTCAAACTCTGAAAGGATCATCATCCATTTAGAAAGTCTACCTGTGAAGTCATCCTTACCTAGTAAAGACTTGAGTGGGTCTATTTTTTCTATGAGGTGTATCATGTGCGCAAGCATGTAATGTCGCAACTTTTGGGAAGCAAACACAACTACAAGGAAATATTTCTCAATGCTGGTGTAGTTAACCTCATATGAAACAAGAGTTCGGCTAATGTAGTATATTTCTCTTTCTTTCCCATGTTCATCAAGTTGAGCTAGTAATTCCCCTAAGGAATATTTTATCACTGAAATATATAGAATAAGTGGTTTCCCTAGGATAGGAGGCATTAAAATGGGGGGATTTGCCAAGTATTTCTTGATTTGATCTATGTCCTTTTGAAAATCCTCATTCCAAACACATTTGATTCCCTTGTGTAAGTTCTTGTTGAAAGGTTGAGCTCTATCTACCAACTGTGAAATGAATCTCCTTATAGATTGAAGACGTCCTTGAAGACTCCAAAATTCACTAATATTTCTAGGAGGTGGCATATCTATGATTGATTGTAATTTTTTAGGGTCTACCTCTATTCCTTTTTCTGAAATGATGAATCCTAGTAGTTTTCCAAAGGTGACTCCAAATGCACACTTTTTAGTATTTAACCTTAGTTGAAATTATTCCATGCGATCTAGAATGACTTCTAAATCATCTAACTGTGTGTCTCTCTTCTTAGACTTGGCCAAGGTGTCATCCACATAATCTTCCATATTTTTATGCATCATGTCATGAAAAATGGTTGTCATAGCTCCTTGATAGGTGGCTCCTACATTTTGTAATTCAAAAGGCATAATGTTCCAACAATAGGTACCCCATGCACAAGTGAGTGCAGTCTTTTCTTGATCTTCAGGAGCTATCTTAATCTGATTGTATCCAGAAAAACCATCCATCAAGCAATAAATTTCATAACCCGCAATCATATCCACCATTGTGTCTATATTGGAAAGTGGAAAGTCATCCTTTGGGAATACTCTATTGACATCTCTAAAATCTGTGTAAACTCGAATGGATTTTTCATGTTTAGAAACTGGTACAATGTTTGATATACATTCAGCATAGGCAATAGCTCTTATGAATCTTGCACCAAGGAGTTTCTCTAATTCTGCTTTGACTAGGAGAGCTATGTGAGGATGCATCTTTCTCAGTTTTTGTATAACCAGTTTGACACCCAGAGCTATGGACAAGTGATGCATGATAAGATTAGTGTCCAACCCTAGCATATCTTAATAAGTCCATGCAAATTTGATCTTCTTTTTATGTAAGAACTTAGTGTAAGCTTCTTTTTCTTGTGCTGACAAGGAATTAGCTAAGTGTACTATTTGTGGAGCCTTATCTGCACCCAAATTGACTGCTTGTGTTGGTTCAACAAGCATTGAAGATCTATCTTGAAATTAGCTAGGGAGACGATCACGTACCTCATCCTTAGGCGCCTTGGAGAGGTTTTCACCCTTCGATACGCCATTTCTTTTTTATTTTTTTGGTTCTGACACCGCCATAGTGGTTTTCACCATCAGAACTCCTATTCTTTTGATTTTCTTTTCTTTTTATTTTGTAACTAAGGTACTTCATGTCTGGCTCTGTCATGCTGGTAGTCGGTTCACTGGTGGAAGAGACTACAGGTTCAATGGCATTCAAGTAACAGGCTATCTCATAATCATTTTGAAACTTTAAGAGCTTAGGTTCTTGATAGCATTGGGACCAATCAATGAGGTTAGGATGAAGAACAGGTAAGTCCATGACTGGTTCAAGGTTTTAAATGTGAATGATATCATCTTTGGTGACCGAAGAGTCAGAGTTTGTCAAGTATCCCTCTAAGCTACCCAAATCAGGATTCGTCCTAACAAGTGAAGAATCATCCACTAAGACAACATGTGGGTTCAAATCCTCTAATCCTATACATGACTCATCGGCTACCTTGGGTTGAGAACTATAAGTGTGGATGACATCAACATCCATGTAAACTATGGAAGGTTCTAAGAAGGATTCCCATTCATACTCACATGAACTTGTTTCTGAACTTCAAGAAGGATGTTTACATGATGAAGGTTTGGGACATCTTGATGTGGAAGTTCTAGTGTCATCAAGGGTAACACCTTCTCTTTCCATTAAACAAACATGATTCTTTCATTGATATTCTCTAAAAGGATATTCTACATCTGATTCATCTTTTTCTAAGGTTGCAACTGTCTCATGAGCGACTGGAATATCTGAATCTCCCCAAAGGAGATTAGTAGAAGGGACCCAATCTTCACACATGTCTTACTGATTTGTCAAATTAGGTATGTATTCTGGTTCATCTTCACTATCTAACTCATCAAGGATATGAGTAGTGTTCTTGTTGCAATTTGCAAATCCTAGGCCAACCATCTTCTTAGACTTGTGTCCAAAAAGATTATGATCCAGGGATTCAGCTTTGGCATCCAATCTGTGACTAAGTGGACCATTTCTAGGATAGCCCATTTGTTTGACAAAAGTATACCCTCTTTCATAAGCCTTAGGAGAGGGAGATAAGTTCTCATTGTACATGTATTTCTCTTCTCTATAAATCTAGTCTCTAACAATCGTCTCTTCTTTCTCATCTTGAATAGGCACTGAGGACTCTACAAACGTGTCAAATAAAGTCATAGCTGAAGAAGAAGGTCTCATTTCTTGTGAAGGATTTCCATAAGACCTAGGTGAAACTGGTAGTTCTATGAGGGAGTTGATTTGATACCCCCCCCATGCCAACGTCTACTAACTTGAACATGTTTTTACATTCAGCTAAGGTTGTATCAAAGTCTTCTTCTTCTCTATTGAGGGGAACATGAGCACCCGTTGAAACTGAGTTAATAGATAAAGTGTTATCCCCAGGTATAAAAATATCTATTCCGTTGTAAGGGAACTTAACACACTGATTATAGGTAGACGACGCTGCTTGCATATCATGAATCCACAGTCTGTCAAGTAAGATATTGTATGCAAGGGGGCCAGTGTCAACTATTTGGAATAAAATATCTTTTTCAACAGGACCAATCCAAACAGGAAGGATGGCCAACCCCTTGGAACTTCTTTCCACCTCATCATAGGCTTTGATGGTGATCTTTTTCCTGGTATCTATGACTTGTTTAGAATAACCCAACTTTTTCAAAAGACTCAAGGAACAAATATTAATCCCAGCACCCCCATCTATCAACATGCACCTAACATGGGTTTTGTGGATCATGACCTCAATATGAAGATTGAGATTGTGTAGATGGTTCAAAGCTTTATCATCATCCTCTAAAATAGTAAGATAATGAGGGATAGCAATATGGTTAACTATGTTCTAGATTTGATCAATGTCTAAGTTGTTGGGGACGTTCACTATGCATAAAGCATCCTTAAGGACTTGCTTGTGTCTTGGGGACTACTCTAAGAGCTCAAATATCAAGATCTGAGTTGGGGTTCTTTGCAACTGAACAACAAGATTATATCTCAACTTAGGATTGACTTATAGTTTTGAGGTGACATTCTTGGATGCCACTTGCATTTGTTTACTTGGTTGACTTGAACTAGGTCCTCTAATGACAAGGGGACCTTGACTTCATGTGACAGCATTGAGATTTTGAGATGGCACTCTAGAGTTAGGAACCCTTAGCACCACGATGGATTCTTCATCAAAGATAGGAGAAGAGACCATGTATAGATCATAACCATAGGGATCTTTATCGCTCATCATGTTAACATTCTCTTCTACAACTTAAAGCATGTTTACAATATTCTCTGCATCTGTGTAAGTGCAATTCACCTCAGCCTTGCCATTCTTAGGTTTAGAGGTTTCCCCCTTCTCATACTTGGGAAAAGGTTCTTTGAATGCCTTATGATCAGCGTTGGTGTTCAGTCCATCTACCTTAAGTTTTCCATTCTCAATGAGATATTGGATGATATGTTTGAGTTTCCAACAGTTTTCAATATTATGTCCAATGTCATTGTGAAACTTGCAAAAGGCTTTCTCATCCCACCAATGTTGCTTAAAATTAGGTATATAATGCTTTGCGGGACCTTGAGGATGTGTAATTTTGTTGGCAATGAGTGTTTTCAAGACATCCTCATATGAATCACCAAGTTTTGAAAACTGGCGTCTCTCCTTCTTAGGCCTATCTTGGTATCTTGGCTTGTTCTTTTCTTGATTAGATGCATTGAGTTTCATGGCTTGAACAACACTAGACAAGTGGAGAATAGCGTGATCTTTGGGTTGGGAGGAGTCCACAACTTCATCATTGACCACTTGTTTGTTCCTATTCCAATGTGAGTTCTTTCCTTTATCCTTGTTAGGGTTGTTTTTATTTTGACCATTGTTGTTGTTGTTGTTTCCATGTTTGGTCAAAATTCCTTCTTCTTTCAAAACATCCTCAATCCTGCGGTTTCAACCATGGTGTCAAAGGAATAAAAAACCATCTTCTTAACTTCATACCACATTTTGGGAATCAAGTTGCTAACAAGGATCTCAATCTTCTCATTTTTAGGGATGGTCCTAGAGTAGCGAGAGAATTGTCATCTCCACCTTTGCAAGAAAGTGACAAAGGATTTCCCTTGATTTTGCTTTAAGTTGCATAAGTCCAACATGGTGATAGATCTTGAAAGGTTGTATGCAAATTTTTGGAGAAATTTATGTACGATCTCTTTGAAATTCTTAACGGGGGGAGTTATGTTGGTGAACCATTCCATCACTTGACCCTTAAGACTCCTTGGAAATAATCTCATGAGGTACGAGTCATCTTGATGGAACTCAAAACTCATGGTATAGAATTGACACACGTGATCTTGTGGATCTCCATTCCCATCATACTTGTCATATTGAGGGATCTCAACCTTTATAGGGAATTCTTTCATGCTAACAATTTTTTCAAAAGGATTAGGACAAATTGAATCAAGTGAGAATGAACTCTTGGGTGCCAACATCTTTTCCATCATACTCTTAATTTTTTTGATCTCTTCTTCTTGAGATGGACCTTGCTTCTTAATATTCTTGTCCACATCAAAGTTGTAGGGGACTTCAGCGCCCTTGTTGATTAAACTCTCTAGGAACTTGTCTTTGTTTTTCTCTAAGTATCTCTCCACATACTACTGGAAGAGTGGTTCTTGTTTTATCTTCATGAAGTCTTGGGAGTTGAGGTCAAAACTTGAGCTACTACCCCCATATTGTGAACCATGGTGAGCATGTTGTGAAGGTTTTCTTGAGTTCCTAAGAGGTGTTTGTCTCCTATAATGATCATGTCTTGAAGCCCTTCTTCCTCTAGGGCTAGGAGATCGTGACAGTGTTCTTGAACATCTTCCACTTTGTGGAGTCTTAGGAGGGGTGGATGGAGGAGAGTTATTTCCACCACCAACACACATGTTGTTAAATTGGTCATTAAGTTGTTGAGCCAAGAGTCTATCTTTCTCTTCTTGGAAAGATTTCCTTTCTATCTCCAATGAGGTTTGTCTCTCCAACTCTAGGAGTCTAAATTTCTCTTTCTTTTTAGCTTGTTCATCTAGGAAGGCTTTCTTTTAACGCTCAATTATCTTAAGTCTTTCACTCATGTATCTTGAAGATGTTTTGAGCAGTAAACTTCGTCTTGAATGTCTAAACAAGTCATTGGTGAATGTTGCATTCACACGAGCGTCATAAGGTTCATCATCTTGGTTTTCATGTTGTGATTGTTCTTCTTGATAGGCTTGCCTCTTACCTCTTTTAGCCCTTTGGTGTGCATCCATATATCTAGTTGAGATAAGGGGTGAGACTGACTCAACTCACTAAGGTTACTTTTGGAATCAAACCAAACTTCTAAGTTGTTTATGGGTGATTGATCAAATATGGGTTCTTTTCCCTTACGTTTTTGCCGAGTTTGAACTAAGGGTAATTGGTTAAAGACTACTTGAGGTCGCTTTCCTTGATATACTTGATATCTTGTTGTAACTGGCATGAAATAAAAGGTACTAAGTGATAGGATGACCCTAAGAAATGTTGGTACCAAACCAAGATAATAAAAGCACTCACTTGTCCAAAAGAGAGGTGATAAGATAGAATTTTGCAAGAGGCGTAAACAAACACTGCCACAGAGGTGCCCACTGAACAGGTGAATACCCTAACACATATGGATCAAGAGGATGATTTACCCAAGTTATATTGATTGAATTTGAATTTGTATGGAAGTGAATGGACAAGAGATTACTAAAACTCTCCAAGCATGTTATCAAAGGATCCAAAGGTTTATCTTCTCCACAAGGATGGTTTCTAGCTCACCAAGTCCAAGCAAGGTTACTCATGGAATCAAAGATTACTAGTTCAAGAGTTCAAAATGAAAGAATCCAAAGTGAAAATAGGATTCTAACAGTGGGGAAAGTAACCTAATCTAACCCGGATCGATCGAGGAAGACTGGAAATGTCAGGATAGCAAATCGAGTAAGTTGACAGTTTAACACTTAAGAGTGCAGATTTTGAGTTTGTTGATCATTTTGACATTTGCTTTGATGTTTGGTGTCTATTTGTCACTCATGCAGGACACATCAAGAAGAATGTTTGTTGTAAAATAACAGACATTCCAAAATCCTAGGTAAGCCAGGGCAATTTCTTTTGAATTCTCACTTTAACTAAAGTTCAGCCATGCCTACTCATAGCAGACAACTTAGAAGCTTGGAGGCACGGGCTCCTCCTTACAATGCACTCACTTCTCAGGAACACAAAGCTTTGAATCCCAAGGGTAATCACTTCCCAAGGGACCATTGTCTCTACTAAGATCTATGAAAATGTGGGGCGTCTTAGTCAGTCTCTGACCTTCTACGCCAATAGATAGCGGGTTTTTGGATACTACAACAAAGTTCTTTAGTCAAGGCATCCGTTTAGGTGGTTATACTTGCGGAAGATTAGCTCTATTATGGAGGCCTCCCAGCCTACAAAAGTTATGTTATGTAGGTTTTAACAGACCACAAGGGTACTGAGGGAGATCTTCTTCCCGGTATAACGCAATCAACACATGTTCACTGTGAGATTAATCACAATGACATCTTTTATATACCAGTTTGGAAGGGCTTGGCTTTATCCTGTTACCAGTTGGGCAATCCACTCTTATCGGCTCTATTAAAGCTCTCAGGAGGTAGCCATGCTAAAGGATTTGTATAGATTTCTCTTTCACCCAAGATCCGCGAAGGCAAGGGGAGAGGATACGTCCATGCAATTCCTTGGGATTACAAAACTAGAAGACACATCAAGCAAAATAAGAAAATGACAATAATGTTTCTGGATTTTTGATCATCCCAAAAGGGAAAGAGCATAGTTTCTTGACATTATTTCCATCCCTAAAACACTAGATAGAAGTTCATTTTAAAAATTCTTGCATGTGCGTTCCTATTTTAATAAAATAAAAATAAGATGCAAGCACAATGTTTAGCGTTCTATCAATCAATGCAACCTGCAAAATGATTCGTTAGTAGTCTATGTTTTTAGTCTTCTTTTTCAACGTCTTGGAAACCACTCTTAGCTATAATCAACAAGATAAGCCAAATAACAACAAAGCCCAAAACTCATCAGCGTTAGAAAAATCAAAAAATCATAAATCTGATTGCATATTATGAAACTAGACAAAAAATAACGCACTTTCAAAAAAAAGAAGCACCCAAAAAGGTTACCATATGAGCCCGTACGAGACTCTGGAAGCTACAAAATGAAGGATTAGACAGGTACAGTGATCAAAACCTGCCATTTCTGATAAATCTGGAATCCAAAACTAGAAAATATCAAACCCAGTAATCTTTAGGAAATTCTACCCAAAATCAAAAACAATTGCACTCAATTTGGATCAAATATGAGCAAGATATGATAATTTGAAGATAGAATATAAAACTAAAAAGCTCAATGGTGAAGGCAAAGACTTTTCAAACCCTGCTGACGTCAGCAAACTGTGGGATTAAACTTGACAGTTTTGTAGCTCTCACAGGAGTCCATGCAGAATGATGGTTTGAGGGTCGTCAAATTTAACATAGTAAAACAAATTGATTTTTTTTTTAAATCTGCCTCGGGCTGTGTACAGAAATATTTGAAATCTGCCTCGATTTCTGTGTAACAGGTCGTATGGCTTCTTCAAACAAAAATGTTTTTTCCACAGACTTGATTTTGGGCAAACATAGGCATGTTTATAGTCGTTTCACACTGAAACAATGACTCAGTCGCAGTAGTGGAGTCAAATTTGACTCAAAGTGGACAGAAAATAGAGCTGTGTGCAAAAAAATTTGAAATCTGTCTCGATTTCTGTGCAACGGGTCGTATGGCTTCTTCAAACAAAAATTTTTTTGCCACAGATTTGATTTTGGGCAAAGATAGGCATGTTTATAGTCGTTTCACACTGAAATGATGACCCGGTCGCAGTAGTGGAGTCAAATTTGACTCAAAGTGGACAGAAAATAGAATTGAAAGAAAAAGTTAAAATGAGGCCAGAAATTGAATATTCTGCCCCACGGTGGGCACGAAAAATATGTGCTAAAATGTTGACACACTTCTACAAGTCATTATATCCAAGATTGCTCAAGAATGAGGTCTCAAATGGTGACTCATAGCTCTCTATTCATGGAGTGCAAGGGTTTGTAATGGAGGCCCTCAGCTTAGACCTAGTTTGTGCCCATGAAAGTACACCATAAAATGAGAGATTCAAAGAGGAAAAGAAAGAGTGCTAGTCTCCATGATCATCAAATTTGCATGCAAATGAAAATAGAAGCTATTCTATATGATAACAATGAATGAAAGAAAACTAATTTATGAAAGGAAATACGCATGCAAGATTATTCTATGAAATAAAATATGAATCTAATCTAACATGCAAGTGCAAGAGTAATCTAAATGGATTTCCATGGATGCATGAGAGAAGAAGACAAGAAAAAAGAAGTTGCAATGTTCAAGCTGAAGTGCTCAAACTCTCCTCCAAAAATTTCTCTCCAAAACCTGCAGCATAACAATAACATAAAATATTGATTCTAAATGAGAAGGAGAGGTCTCCTTATAAAGGAAAGTGTGGAGAGGAATGCATCCTCAAGAGAAATGTGGGATAAATCCCTAAAAAGGAAAGAAAGAGGAAAAATCCCACCACTTAGAAATATGTGCATTCAAAGTGTAGAGAAAAAAGAAATTTTTATTTATTTTTATTTGATTTATTTCCTTTTTCATCACAAAGAGAGATTTAGGTGAGGGTTTTATTTATTTAATTAAAAGAGGGATTTTCTTTTAAATAAGATTATTTTATTTAATTAAAAGGGAAGTTTTCTTTTAATTAAATAAGATTATGGATAAAATGATCAAACCTTAGGAAATATCGATATAATTGAATTAATTATGATTTGATCAAGGAATTTGATTTGAATTGAAAATATTGCAAGGCATTGATTCAAGAAATTGATAAATTGATTTCGTCATTTGATAAGTTGAAGAATGGGGGCCCATAGTCTAGGCGACCATTTTAGGGTGCATACATCTTGCATTTGGAAAACATATACAACATAGAGTATTATTAAATTTTTAGCTATCCTAAAACTTAACATGGTATTAGAGCCAAACTACAAATGTAAGAGAGTAGTTTGTTGATGGTGAATGTGTGACTGTCTAGGAAAATAGTCTCAGTAAAAGGAACATATCTCACAAATCCACCATTGGAGTTTGCTAGTTTTCGGATATGTTGGTGAAAAACTAATTTCAAATAATCTCATTGAAGCGATTAGAAAGAAAGTGGGGGGTTCAAAAGTTATGATGGAATGTGTACAGGTCTATGTGAAATTTCTGAAAGTCAATTTCATTAAAGAGACATATTAATTTGTTATGATCGTGGTTAAGCATTAACAAAGAAGCATGAATTCAAGGAGGGGTATCTCTTTCTAGAAATAAATCATCAATTATAGAGTGTCACCTCTCTTAGATAAATCAAGTCATTTCATAAGAAGACATGAGAATTGTTCAATGATATATGAGTGAGAATCGTACATTGAGGGGGAGAATAATAACCAATTTTACATTTCCAATTAAACTATTCTTAGTGAGGAGATAATTCAAAGGGGAGATGTCACTTAAATAATCTGAGAAGGTGTTTTATGATTTGATGTATATGGACCTTCACTGAAGCAACTTGTGTCAAGGATGTTGATGTGCAGATAAGTATTTATTATCCTTGAATATTATATTTATCTACTCATTGTAGTATCTCTCTTATTTGTATTTGTATACGTACTATAAAAGCTATTTTCCTTGATCTTTTCTGAGGATTATCTTGCAGGAAAAGGAGAATTAACGTCAGATTCAAATGGAGTGTGATGCTTTATCAAAAGCATCATTGATGAGGAGATTAGATTATTGATATTCAGAGAGAGTTTTAAATTACATATCTATGACTATATGATTTTAATGGGCCTGCCTCCTATGTACATCATAAGGAAGTGATGACTTCCAAATGATTATCACTTGTATTTGTAGAAATTATTGGAAGGTGACGACCTTACAATAACTTAAATTGTGATATACATTATTTATAATGTTGAAAAAGATCATGATGAATTAAAGCAACAACTAAGTGTTAGATGTCATTGATGACATGTAACTGAATGAATGTTTGAAGATGTTAAGTTGATCACCGAAATGCAGAAGGATAATGCAAGACATTAAATCAGTTAATGGATTGTATTGTCATTGATGTCAACTTGATATAATCTAATCGGTTATAATCAAAGTGTCAAAGGCTTTAGAGTATCAAAGAGAAAAAAATTATGCTTTCTATAATTCATAAAAGACAAGTATTCACAATGTGAATACAAACACCGACAGTCAGTGAAACCCAACAGATAGAGATCACCGACACTCAAGTCACAGTGATGCCCAAGCAAGAACATCAACGAGCATTACCAACGAGCAGAATCACAAGAAAACCTGATGGCCAGAAACATAGTGTAAACCAACAGAGAAGCCCGAGGAGAAATAGAGTGTTGACCAACGCTATCAAAGAGTTAAAATGAAATTAACTTGAGTTCATAAATGACAATATCTAGCTAACAGAGCTAAATATAGAGTTAACCGGTAGTTATCATTATTTTCATCGACAAGATAATCTATAGATAAGTAATTGATTTAAAGTTGTTTTGTCCAGTTGGCAAAAATATCTCAGCAAGATAAAATGGGAGTTTTTCTTTAAATCTAATTAGCGAGAATTGTGGATCATGCCAAGATCAAGAAGATCAAGAACCTAACAATGGTGATATCGTGTCTATAAAGAGACAACTCAATTCATTACGGGGTGAATGAATAAAAAGAGGATGTTGAAGAGAAACCGATGAAGATAAACTTCATACAGTGTTGATCAAAAAGATAAGGAAAGAGCTAAAGTTTTATGTGGACACCGAGCAACAGAGCATAGCATCACCGAGCAGAATCAAAGTGGAGCAAAGGTATAAACAGAGTTATATTAATCAAAATAGTTTATGAGATTACAATAGATCTGAAAATCTACAAGTATAAGTTGTATATGTGAACAGATCATACTATTTCAGTTTAATCGTTGATTAAGAAAGTCTCTTAATCGAGCGTGATTTAAATATCCTTTTTATATTGAGATACATCCCAAGGAGAATCAAAAAGTTTGATCATGAAGATAGCATGAGATGTCAGATACCTATTGACAGGCCAAGTGAGTGTTTGATCAAGGATGGTAGCATGGAGATGCATGATATCAAGTGAAAAACTAAAATTTTAAATCCTCTAACAAGCTCACACCTAATAGTGTGTTTTTAACCTTTAACAGTGTTGGCTCTTCACTGATCTAACTTCATAAGAGTGAAATTTTTGAGTTACTGGTCCCAAGTGGTTTTTTCCTTAACAGGGTTTCCATGTTAAAAATCCATGTGTCAATGTGTTTATGAGTCTTTACTTTAGTGTTTTGCATTACACTTAACTTAATTGGATTGATTGGTATACTCTAGATAATTTATTGTCTTTCGTTAAATTAACAGACTCCTATTCGGTAAATATATAGTAGAAGATTTTACAAAGCATTCCGAGTAGTAGTAATTTGATATAAGTATTTGGAGGCATTCATCTCATAGGACTGAAGATAACTAGAGGTATAATATTGTGGTATTAAGTTTTAAGGGTTGATTAATTAGAATATTCACCCCCCCCTCCCCCGCCCCTCTCAGTTATTACTAACAATTAGTATCAAATATTTTGTGCTTAGAAAGGGAGTTTAACAGCTCAAGCAAAAGATCACAAGATGAACAGACGAGATGTGCCCAAGTTGAATAAAGACAACTTTGCATCATGGAAAAGAAGAATAAGACTCCACCTATCAAGTATTGGAAATGATATTGTTCAATACTTGGATACTAAATATGTGTTGCCTACAAGACCTCATACTCTTGAGAAATTGAGAGTCAAGCATGAGCATAACTGCATGATGATAGAACTTGCATCATCACTCTCTAATGTTGAGTTTGAAGATGTCAAAACCTGCACCTCTGCAAAGAAAATGTGGGATAATTTGAAGCTTGTACATGGAGGAGATTCCAATGTACTCAGAGCAAAGGCAGAAAGCCTAAGAGGGAGGTTTGATGACCTAAGGATGAAAGAAGGAGAAAAAATTACTCAGTATAGCTACAGAATCAAAGAGGTAGTAAATTCTATCCAAGGAGTTGGAGGTGTACTTGAAGAGGAGACAATGGTAAGAAAAATCTTAAGAACCTTATTGCATTTTTATGCTATTAGAGTTTCTACTATTCAAGAAATGAGAGCAATTGCAAACAATACAGTTACTTTAGATAGTCTGATTGGTAGACTAATTTCATTTGAGATGAATAACTTTGACAATAGTGTCCTACCATCTATAGAATTTGCATTTAAATCTTCTCTAAAGATAAGTAACTCAAGACATAAACATGTTGTTAGAAATGATAGTGACAATGATAATGAGGATCAAGGACTTGATGAAATTAAAGCACTTATGGCCAAAAGATTGCAGAGAGGCAAAGGCAGATACAAAGGTAAATTACCACTTGTATGTTTCAATTATAAAGTGGTTGGACACTTTTCTGCAAGATGTCCAAACCGAAGAAAAAATGATACAGGAAATGACAGATCATTTGAGAAGAATTTTGATAAAGGTGAAAATAGAGATTACCGGAGCAACCGATAATCTGACAAGAGAGATACCTGAGACTACAAGGACAAAGGGAAGAAAGCTTGTTACCTAGCTGAGAACAGAGCTGATGACACCGAAACCAAATTAGAAGAAGACATCGAGATGGTATTTGTAGCAATGAAGGATGATTCAGATGAAGATGAAGAAAGGTATGTAGAAACTACACTCATATCTAAAGTTAGTAAAAATGATGTCTCGATCATAGACAGTGGTTGCACTCACCATATGACCGGTGATAAACAAAAGTTTGAGAATTTTGAATACTATAATGGTGGTTCAGTAAGAATGGGTAGTGATACACCTTGTCCAGTTGAAGGGAAAGGAACCATAATGTTGAATAACCTGATAAAATGTGAAAATTATTACTGGGTTAAAGAACTAAATTACAATTTGTTAAGTGTTTCTCAGTTGAAAAATTCAGGTCACAGAGTAGCATTTGAAAATAAGAAGGCAAAGATCTTCAATGAATAAAGATGGTTGATTGGTACTGGTGAGTAGACAAAAGGTAACCTTTTCTATCTTGATGACACTAACACCACTTGTTTAATGGCTAGAAATGAATACATATGGTTGTGGCATAAAAGATTGTGTCATATGAAATTTGACAACATGATAAAGATAAGCAACAAAAGGAATGTCAGAGGCTTACTGACAATGACTAAGCCCGAGCATATCATGTGCAAGAATTGTCAAAAAGGTAAGATGACAAAGTCTAGTTTCAAGAGTA
>MU227106.1:1026220-1037206 GCA_018584345.1 Thuja plicata
CCCCCCCCCCCCCCTCTCAATTATTACTAACATCTTGGTCTACAGATTCTTCAACAAAATGCAGGCATATAAATCACTCAGTCCAAATACATCAAGGAAGTGCTAAAGATATTCAAGATGCAAGATTCTAAATTAGTTGGAACACCTATGGCTACTGGATGCAAGCTGACAAAAGAAGACAAGACAAATGAGGTAAATCAGACCTTATATAGATCAATGATTGGCAAACTGATGTATGTTGTTCATACCAGACCAGATATAGCACATGCAGTGGGAATAGTTGCAAGATTCTATGTTAATCCCAAAGAGTCACATATGACTAATGTCAAAAGAATTTTGAGATATCTGAAGAACACCGAGGACTATGGCTTATGGTACAAAAAAGAAGGAAAATTTGAGCTACAAGTCTATACAGATGGTGATTGGGCTGGAAACATTGATGACCGAAAGACCACAACTGGAGGAGCATTCTTCATGAGTGACAGACTTGTCACATGGATAAGCAAGAAGCAAGGATGCATCTCTCAGTCTACTGCAGAAGAAGAATGTGTGGTTGTTGCTGCAAATTGCTCTAATATTGCATGGATCAAACAATTACTAGAAGGTATGCATATGAAGATCATTGAACCAGTAATTATCTATTGTGATAATACCAGTGCAATAAATATTTTTAAGAATCCATTCATGCATGCTAAGACTAAGCATATTTCTATCAAGTATCACTATCTAAGAGAACAAGTTCAAGAAAAGAAAGTGACACTGGAATATGTTCAATCAAAGGAACAGTTAGCTGACATATTCACCAAGCCATTACTGAAGGATACATTTGAGTACCTGAGACAGAGAGTAGGGGTTCAACCATTGTTTATCAGTCAGTAATCTGACTAGGAGGTTGCATCAGCCTATACCAAATCTGAAGATCAATCATGTTGATGCAAACAGAGAGATGAATAGCAACAAATACATGTGTACATTGCAAGGTACATATCTGCACCGAAAATAAAAACAATAAATTGCTGATGGATAGGGAAATTCAAGGAATATATTATGCAAAGAGATGGAACATGATATAGATGATAAATCAAGGAGAAGTATTTTTCTTTGAAATTGTTGTCAAAGGGAGAGATGATCTTCTAATTATCATAAAGGAAAAGGGAGAGATGTTCTCAGCTTCATAAGGGAGAAATCTGCTTTATCATACAAAGGGAGAGATGATCTCCATATCACATAAAGGAGAGATATGATAAAAGGAAAGATTATACCATTATCCATGAAGAGAAGTTCCTAAGAATCAGAAAGGAAGAGTTAATCAATTCTAAGGGAGAGAAATTGATTACATATGAAATATCCATCTAAGGGAGAGAAGTAGAAAAGGGAGAGAGTTTAGACAAAGAGAGAGATTACTGTCAAAGGAAAAAGAGATTATCAAGAAGAGGAACAGTCAAGGAAGAACACATATCAGAACAGAGATATCAGATGATACATCTATCCATTGAAGGGATTAAAGATTGAAGACAACCACTCTGCAGGAAACAAATCTAAGTTATTTTTTAGCTTACCGAGAGCTAGACATTTGTAGTAGTTACATTAGGAAAGCTTGATGAAACAGTATATTTCATATTGTATTAGTGATAGTACAATATGATAAAGTAGTATGTTTCCATCAATGCCAAAGGGAGAGATTGATAACATGTAACTGATTGAATGTTTGAAGATGTTAAGTTGATCACCGAAATGCAGAAGGATAATGCAAGACATTAAATCAGTTAATGGATTGTATTGTCATTGATGTCAACTTGATATAATCTAATTGGTTATAATCAAAGTGTCAAAGACTTCAGAGAATCAAAGAGAAAAAGATTATGCTTTTATTAATGCATAAAAGACAAGTATTCACAATGTGACTACAAACACCGACGGTCAGTGAAACCCGACGGATAGAGATCACTGAAAGTCAAGTCATAGTGATGTCCGAGCAAGAACACCGACGAGCAAAATCACAAGCAAACCCGACGCCCAGAAACATAGTGTAAACCGGTAGAGAAGTCCAAGGAGAACTGGAGTGTTGATCGACACTATCAAAAATTTAAACCGAAATTAACTTGCATTCAGAAACAACAATATATCTAGCTGGCAGAGTTATATATAGAGTTAACAGATAGTTATCATTGTTTTCATCGACAAGATAAGCCAGAGATAAGTAATTGATTTAAAGTTGTTTTATCTAGTTGGCAAAAAGATCTCAGTGAGATAAAACAAGATTTTTGCTTTAAATCTAATTGGCGAGAATTGTGGATCACGCCAAAATCAAGAAGATCAAGAACCTAACAATGGTGATATCATGTCTATAAAGAGAACTCAATTTATTACGAATTGGTGTGGGTGAATGAATGAAAAGAGGATGTTGAAGAGAAACGGATGAAGAGCAACTTCATACAGTGCTGATCAACAAGCTAAGGAAAGAGCTAAAGTTTTCTGCGGACACCGAGCAACAGAGCACAGCATAACTGAGAAGAATCAAAGTGGAGCAAATGTATAAACAGAGTTATATTGATCAGAATAGTTTATGAGATTACAATAGATCTAAAAATCTACAAGTATAAGTTGTATATGTGAACAAATCATACTTTTTCAGTTTAACCATTGATTCAAAAAGTGTCTTAACTGAGCGGGATTTAAAGATCCTTTCTATATTGAGATACATCCCAAGGAGTATCAAAAAGTTTGATCATTAAGATAGCATGAGATGCTAGATACCTATTGATAGGCCAAGTGAGTGTTTGATCAAGGATGGTAGCATAGAGATGTCTGATATCAAGTGACAGACTAAACTTTTAAATCCTTTAACAAGGTCACACCTAACAGTGTGTTTGTAACCTTTAACAGGGTTGGCTCTTCACCGAGCTCACTTCAGAGGAGTGAAAATTTTGGGTTACTGGTCCCAAGTGGTTTTTCCCTTAACAGGATTTCCACGTTAAAAATTCATGTGTCAATGTGTTTATGAGTCATTACTTTAGTGTTTTGCATTACACTTAACTTAATTGGATTGATTGGTATACGCTAGATAATTTACTGTCTTTCGGTAAATTAACAGACTGTTATTCAGTAAATATAAAGTAGAAGGTTTTACAAAGAATTATGAGCAGTAGTAATTTGATATAAGTATTTGGAGGCATTCATCTTATAGGACTGAAGATAACTATAGGTATAATATTATGGTATTAAGTTTTAAGGGTTGATTAATTGGAATATTTTTGAGGCCACTGATTCACCCCCCCCCCGCAACCTCAGTTATTAATAACAGTCATTAAATTGACGATCTATGAGTTGTTTGCATAAATATATCTTGTAAAGCAGCAACTAATCGATTATAATCAAAGTGTCAAAAACTTCAAAGAATCAAAGAGAAAAGGATTATGCTTTTTGTAATGCATAAAAGACAAGTATTCACAATGTGACTACAAACACCGACGGTCAGTGAAACCCTATGGATAGAGATCATCGATAGTCAAGTCACAGTGATGTCCGAGCAAGAACATCGACAAGCAGAATCACAAGCAAACCCGACGCCCAGAAACATAATGTAAACCGGCGGAGAAGTCCGAGGAGAACTGGAGTGTTGACAGACGCTATCAAAGATTTAAACCGAAATTAACTTGTGTTCAGAAATGACAAAATATCTAGCTAGCAGAGCTATATATAGAGTTAACTGGTAGTTATCATTGGTTTCATCGACAAGATAAGACAGAGATAAGTAATTGATTTAAAGTTGTTTTGTCCAGTTGGCAAAAAGATCTCAGCGAGATAAAATAGGAGTTTTTCTTTAAATCTAATTGGTGAGAATTGTGGATCACGCCAAGATCAAGAAGATCAAGAACCTAACAACGGTGATATCATGTATATAAAGAGAACTCAATTCATTACGAATTGGTGTGGGTGAATGAATGAAAAGAGGATGCTGAAGAGCAACTTCATACACTGTTGATCAACAAGCTAAGGAAAGAGCTAAATTTTTCTGCAGACACCGAGCAACAGAGCATAGCATCACCGAGAAGAATCAAAGTGGAGCAAAGGTATAAACAGAGTTATATTGATCAGAATATTTTATGAGATTACAATAGATTTGAAAATCTGCAAGTATAAGTTGTATATGTGAATAAATCATACTATTTCAGTTTAACCATTGATTCATAAAGTCTCTTAACTGAGCGGGATTTAAAGATCCTTTCTATATTGAGATACATCCCAAGGAGTATCAAAATGTTTGATCATGAAGATAGCATGAGATGCCAGATACCTATTGATAGGCCAAGTGAGTGTTTGATCAAGGATGGTAGCATAGAGATATCTTATATCAAGTGACAGACCAAATTTTTAAATCCTCTAACAAGGTCACACCTAACAGTGTGTTTGTAACCTTTAACAGGGTTGGCTCTTCACCGAGCTCACTTCAGAAGAGTGAAAATTTTGGGTTACTGGTCCCAAGTGGTTTTTCCCTTAACAGGGTTTCCACGTTAAAAATCCATGTGTCAATGTGTTTATGAGTCATTACTTTAGTGTTTTGCATTACATTTAACTTAATTGGATTGATCGGTATACTCTAGATAATTTGTTGTCTTTCAATCAATTAACAGACTGCTATTCGGTAAATATAAAGTAGAAGGTTTTACAAAGCATTCCGAGGAGTAGTAATTTGATATAAGTATTTGGGGGCATTCATCTTATAGGACTGAAGATAACTAGAGGTATAATATTGTGGTATTAAGTTTAAAGGGTTGATTAATTGAAATATTTTTTAGGCCACTGATTCACCCCCCCAATTCATCTTATAGGACTAGAGATAACTAGAGGTATAATATTATGGTATTAAGTTTTAAGGGTTGATTAATTGGAATATTTTTGAGGCCACTGATTAGATGTCATTAAATTGATGGTCTATAAGTTGTTGTGTAGATATATCTTGTAAATCAACAACTAAGTGTTAGATGTCATTAACGGTCTATGAGTTGTTTGTATAGATATATGATAGGTATTTGGTGAATATCATGTGTTGATGTTCTGCAGGCCAATACCTTATTGAGTACTTGGTGAATATCATATGTTGTTGTTCTGATAGGCCGATACTCAGAGTATTTGGTGAATGTCACGTGTTGACATTCTGATAGGCCAATACTCAAGATATCAAATGTGATATCAAATGATGGAAATCTTCTATTGTGATAGACATCTTATGATGGCTGAAACAGATCATAATAAATAGAACTTGTGAATAGAATCGCTGATTGAGGCAATTCACATTAAAGCTTGTGAATAGAATCGCCGATGGAGGCAATCCACACAAGAGCTTGAGGATAGAATCACTGATGAAGGCAATCCAACTGAGAGCTTGTGGATAGAATCGCTAATGGAGGCAATCCACACAAGAGCTTGAGGATAGAATCGTCGATGAAGGAAATCCACCTAAGAGCTTGTGGATAGAATCGTTGATGGAGGCAATCCACATCTTGAGACTATGTTTCTATTGATTACATCATGAGGATGATGCTTTTATTTCTTACATCATATGATTGATGTTATCAAGTGTCATATAAGTGTTGACATTGGATTGATTCATCCTCCCTAACTAAGAGGGAGTGTTAATGTTTGTAGCTTCAGTCATATGATCATTAGAATATTTATAATACATATTGATTAATAATAATATAATATATATGTTATATTATTTTTAATCATATGAAATTTAATATTCAATATTAAATAATTATATTATTCTTAATTAATAATTGATTGGTGAAACATTATAAGTTTGATTGAATTATAATTAATGGGAAGAGGATGTCCTTTCTTATAAATAATAATGAATAGACATGTCCCATGAAGGGACATGTCTCTCCTAGCCTCATTCCCAATATAAATAAAAGAGAGATTGTTGTATTTGGAAAACACATACACCATAGAATGTTATTGCATTTGTAGCTATCCTAAAACTTAACAAACTCAACCTTCAAATAGAAACTTTATCCTCATATTTATCCACTAATTAATTTTAATAATTCAATATTATATCTTCATCACTTTAAAACGAAAAAAATCCATCTGTATAGTTGAGTTATCCCACAACCTGTTCAGTTTACTCACGTGTTTGATCTCATTCTCATCTTTCATCTGATTTTCCATTTAAGCAATGTCTATAATCAAGCTTTCAATAATTAAAAATGTTCCAGATACAAATTTATTGGCTTCCCTATGTAATCAGAGAATGGGATTCAAGCCTCGTGTTTAGCAGACTTAACAAAATAAAACATTTCCCTACCAATCCATCAGACAATCGGAGATTTTGGCCACTACAAAACGGCGTGCGTCATTTAATTGAGAAAAAGGTAGAGAGGAGAAGCTGGTGTTCACCTATAAAGGGACATTTATTGCAAAAAGTTAAGTATTCTGATTATATATGTAATTTTTTTTTTCAGTTGGAATAATAAGCTGCCATCACACTGGTAGTCTGTATTAGGTAGAAAGTAAATCAATAGATGTTAGATTTATTGGTAGCTTTGTTCAGTTCTCATTCAGGCAATAAATACGTCATTCATGACACGATTATATAAGACTATTTCGGTATACCCCTACTTCAATAAGGCAACATGTATGCAGGGATCAGGATGTACCATTGACCAAAATTTTTAATTAATTAAAAATTAAAATAATCATTTCTTATTTTTAACACTTGTTTATGGAAGGTTGGAATTGTTGATTAATTTTTTAAAATGAAAAAATAAAAATACTATTGTTTTTAATTCTTAAATAATTAAAAGTTCTATTCATCATGATCTGTGCATAGCTGTTTCCCCAGTGTATAAAATTAGGGTTTTTCATGGATCTGTTTTTTATTCCCTTCTCTATCAGCATTCCTTGTCACTGATATGCAGGGTCATATTTTGAATATGATATCAGAGCCAAATTCACACTAAAGGACCAAGGCCATGGACTAGAAAACTCTGCAACTCTAAAATAGAGATTTACTCAAGTGGGCAGATTTAGATTTTTATCAGAAATGGTTGACCAAATAACTGAACAAATGAAGATGATGGAGAAGTTCGTTAGAGCTCTCAGATGGTATATGCAAAATGGATAAAGATCAGGAGTGAGAATGGTAAGCATTAACAGCTCAAAAGCGTATGAATTTTTTTATATGGATGCAGGAATCCAGAGATATTGGACATGCCCACACAACCTAAAACAAAATGGAGTTTGTTTAAGGCAAAAATTGAATGCTGATTGAACAAGCAAGGAGCATGTTGAAACATATGCTAGACTGAAACATATGCTAGACATTCAAAAAGTGTTTAAGTTGATAAAATGGCTGCTGCATCATAACGTAGAAATAGAGTCCCAACTAAGCTAGTGATCGAAATAACTCTAAAAGAAGTCTGGTGAGGGATCAAACCTATGGCAACCCACCTTTGTGCATTTGGGTGTACAGCATGAGTGCAAGTTGATGAGAAGAGGAAGTAGTTGGACATGAAAAAATAAAGTGCATCTTTCTTTGATTTGTGTCGGGAATTAAAATGTCTACAAGGTGAGTGATCTTGATAAATGCTCGGTCGGGATGCGACACTTTATGAAAGCATAGGCACACCAAACAAAGTGGGAGACAATGAGCTTCCTGAAATTGGTCTGGATTGGAATTTAATGTAGACACAAAAGAAATTGATCAAGGTAGAGATGAAGAATAAGGCATACAACCTAGTGAAGAAGAAGAAGGTGCTGATGGTGCATGCGAAGAAGAAATTGTGAAGTCTTCATCGCAACTTTTAAGGTTGGTAAGGATTTAAAAACCTTCTCTTAAAGTAAGAAAAATATATTTAGTTATCTTTGGTTTAGCATCCTTTGCCATTGAACCTATCTAAACCACTGATGAGCTCCAAAGTAACTAAGTGGAAAAAAACAATGAATTATGAATATGAATCATTGTCGACCAACAATTGGACTGGAAGAAGGATGGATGGTGACCTGCCCTTTTGTGGGCTCTTCCTCTTTGGACTGGAAGAAGGATGTTGATAAGGTGGAGGATGGATGGACAACAGTTAAGAGAAAGAAAATTAAGTCTTCCACTCCATTCGATATGAACTTACGTTCACATAAAGATGGGCAAAAATGTAAATCTTGATTGCCTTGTTTGTGGCTGGTTGGACCTTTTTCTTTTTGGTTGGAACTATGGTTAGTTCCTTTGGCTTGTTTGGTGGGGCTCCACAGTTGTTTTTTGGTCTTTCTTTGACCTATCTTTTGCTGCTAATGTACAAGGTTTCGGGACCTTTCAAATCCTGTTTTTACTTAATCAGAACAATTGGAGTTTAACCACTTCCTCTATGTAGATAATTTGTTGGCTACAAATAGTTGTTCAAACAAAAAAAGTACATGGAGCTCTTGATTTGTAGCTGGACTATACAAAAATAGTAAGTTTTGATTTGTCGTTAAACATTTTCATGTCGTTAAACTCACATAATTTCAAGTTTACTTGTTAGTACAATTAAAGGCCTACAGATCCATCAAATGGATGTCAAAACAGCATCCATCAATGGAGAGAACTCAAAGAAGATATCTACTATACAGACCATTCAAAAGGTTGTGGTTTTGGAGAAAGGAGGATTGGTATATACAGACTAAAGCAATCACCAAGAGCTAGGCAATTGATTTATAAAAATCACTGTTGATTCAAATTTTTTTATGTTGAGAACAAATTACTCCAAGATTGTAAATGCAATACATGCAGATGACACAATCATTGCAAGTAAAGATCTTAAATTTTCATATGATACAAAGGCAATGATCGCTTTCAAGTTTAAATGGACAAATCATGGAGAGATACACTACTGCTTGCATATTCAAGTGCAGGGAAGCAAAAGTGCTCATCTGACTCATTTCAATTAGCATAGGTATATTGAAAACATTCTAAAAATGTTGACTTTGGATATGAGCAAACCAATATACATGGCCACAGATATTAGTGTCAAACTAACTGCAAATGTCTCTAAAAACTACAAAAGAAGAAAGTCAGATAACAAATTATCCTATATCAAAGTGTACCAACCTTATGTATGCAACTGTTTGCACAAGACTTTACATATGCAATAGGATTTGTGACCAAGTACTCATTGAATATAGACGAACAACACTGGACTACGGTCAAGAGAATCTTCAATTATTTGAAAGGGGCAACCTTTCTTGGAATTCATTTTCAAAGAAACAAACTTGCCACAAACCTTGTACAAGCAACGAGGTGCTGTGACACAGATTGGGAAAGTGATATTAATAGCAGGAGATCAACAATCAATTACTGTTTCCAAATTGGAAATGGCTTAGTCAATTGAGAAAGCAAAAGGCACCAACTTTTGCTTTGTCCAGCAAATAGGCTGAATATATGGCAGTAACACATGTAATTAAGGAAGTGGTTTGGTTAAGGACATTGCTCAAATATTTGGGATACGAGCAGCAACAACCCACTATTATATATTGTGATAATCAAAGTTGCATCACTCTCACAAGAGATCCCAAGTTCCGAGCAAGAACAAATCATAATAGAAATTCAGATTCACATTGTTTTGTGAGAAAACTGATGATGGAGATGTGGGGCTAAAGTTTTGAAGAACCAAAAACATGTATGCTGAAAGGTCTCCCTAAGCTCAAGTATAAATCATGCTTTGAGAAGACTGAAATTGTGACAAAACAGCAAACAGTAGCTGTTGACTAGAGTAGGAGTGTTGGACTAATTAGCTGTCATCAGCGATCGCTAGTAGTCCAGGGTAGAGGGGGTAGACAGAAACAAAGACAGAGACAGGGTCAATGGGTTACCAATAATTGCCATTGGTGATTTGTTCAGTCCTGTTTCAGTCAGTAAATCCCGAATCCATGGTATGATTCAAAGTGTCTATTTCTGTATGCCTCCACTTTATAAACAGCAAATTATTTGAATAAAATTAGAATTTTTCATCTATTTTTTCTTTATTTCTATTCTCTGTCTGCATTTGGAAAGATAAGGCCATACAACAAGAATAGAAAGATATGAAATGCTTCTGTTCCTAAAATTTGAAGCAGTAACATCGACTGCTTGGAACAGTTCCTAGGGTTTCCAAATACATCTATATCTATTTATTACTACTTGTCCTGAGAGTCAAATTTGTGTCCCTCTATTTATTTCATGCGGCTTTTGTATGTTAATAATGTAATTCAATCATATTCTGATTCTTTTTATTCAAATTCAGACGTTAGAAGGAACTTTTCAGTCTCTGTATGCTCAACATTAAAAAAGCATCATCTATGCAAGACCAAAATGCCCTCAAAAACAGTAAATGATTGAATAGCACCATTCTAAATAGTAGTATCTCATATATGAGGCTCAATCACAGATAGCCCATTTATAAACTAGCCAAGGCCCAAGATATATGTACAAATACTAAATGATTTTAACAAACCAATCTACACTTAATTGGCTCCTCTCCATGGCAATGCAAGTACAGCAGGCAAGCCGACCTAATGCTGCTTCAAGCAAATTATTCATTTGCCTCCTCTGAGGACACAACTGCTCCATCTGTTAGAAAGAACCACAGTAAGATAATCTTTTATTAAAGGTAATGTCTACAAACATATTCATTCTTCCAGTCCTTATAGTTTTAGTGAACTATTAAATAAAGTGTCAAATCTAGGATTCACACAGAAGATAAGACTAGCATCCATAGTGCGTACCTTCACCCTCATTGCGAGCATAAGATGACCTTCGTGATCGTACTTGCTGATGAGGTGTGGGCTGGCAGAAATATTTTGAACAAGGAAAATTATATAGTAATTCACAATGCTTGTCAAATTCCTCAATTTATTTGTTAATCTCTAACCTCCTTTTCTTGGCAAAATATAAAGTATCTACTCTAATCTCTGAGGGTTAAAAGAATGTGAGCTAACAAAGCATTGATGTTACCTGCAACTTGGGTCGGA
>MU227106.1:1038160-1090235 GCA_018584345.1 Thuja plicata
AAAAGCAGATGATACTTCAATTTCCTTAAAGGATTCAGGGATATTCAAAAGAAAAAAGTGCAGTGACTCCCTGAGAAATCTTTAACAATTCAATTTGCCTATTCCATACATATTAGATACAAATAAGCAAGCAAATCTAAGAGGCACACAAATCTCACCTGTTAAATGCTAAAATTTAATGGGTGTCTATTCTCTCTACTTGTCTTTTATGCAAAACGGGAATATGTAAAGCCACACATGTTCACTGAATCACTAGAGGCTATGACCTAGATTTGTTGCATGGTGAGCACAGGTTCTCTTGTCTTTCAACTCAACATTGAGAATCTAAGAATTTTTGAAATGCAACACTTAATATTATGAAAATGGATTAAGCTATCTAATTCAAAGATGTGTTTGAACATTACATCGGTGAATGGCATTTGCCACTAACACAGACAGATTTTAATCTGATAGCATAGAAGCTTTTAACTGTGTATTACGTAGTATATTTCCAGTAAGAAATTGGGCTTCCTATCACCTCACCTTAGGGAAGGCATTATTACATTTAGGAAGAATTATAAACAACACGTGATGTCAGATAAATGAACATAAATTCCCATGCTGCCCTGTCCATTTCAATCTATGAAAGAAGACGTTAAATGTGGCAAATCTTAAGAAATTTGGCGAGGTGAATATATTACTCATGTATAAATAAATGATAACAAAGATCTGACAGTAGTTCAATAAAATATGGTCCAGCAATAAGATGGGACACTTCTCACATATGTAACCCAGGCCCCCCAAATTAAAGTGGTCTCTCTGTCAATGCGGCTTGAATCGTATGGCAGGTACCTCAATTTCAATGAAGCCTTGATTTGATGATTGTCTTCTGGACTAAAGTGGGATTATGTTTATATAACAAATGGGAAAGTGACCTGCTCCCGGAAAAACAATGGAAAACATACTTGGCCAAAAGAAAACAGAGATCCGACATGGCAGATCCAACATTTAAAGGGCAAAAGAATGCTTTCATTAACAGAGAATACCTGTTTCAAGACGGATAAAACAAATAAAGCACAAAAGAAGCCTAAAGATAGTAGACAAGATACATTTTTTTATAAGCTCATAGTCCCCAAGTTATTCATTCTTTTCCGCGGAACAAATAAGGGTGTTTTAACAGGAATTCCCTACTTCCAAAGTATCAATCAGGCCTTAGGCCTATCAAACTTTCATATAAAAATAACTGCTTATCAAGAAACAGAAAGAAATTAACATTGAATTTTACAAAATTCAGATTGGCTATGGTCAAGCCCTATTAGCTAACCTTTTATAGAAACTAAATACATTTAGTTTATTTAGATACTAAATAGAATTCACAGTTACAGTCGCCTAAATTTAAATCCAACAGTACTAAACTTCTATATAAATCTCAGATCTCAACACCTACAGTAAAAATACAGAGAATTAAGCCTAACATCCTAAAGAAATCGTTTTTAACCAAGAAACACAAAACCAATGGATATCATTTGGATCTGGGTTTGGGCTACTCGATCTAGCAGTGTTTAAGAAAAAATTATAGCCATGAGAAAAAACTGCTTGGTGATAAATGATAATTGGAGACCGTTTCTGAGCACAACCGGATTCAAACCCCAGAATTCTCAATAGAATTGAGAAACTGTTCATACCGTGTAGCAGTGAACACACGATTTGATTGGAACCCAAGAAAAGTGGATTCAAAATCAAGAGATCGCCCAACACTATTTTCAGATCTGTCCCAAATTTTTACAGATAGCCAATACCAAACAATAGATTAAAAAACATAATTTATCAAATAAAATAAAGACTAAAAAGTAGTGAGAGAGCAACTTACAGGGGAAAAATAGGCTTGATCTGAAACTACAGTCAAAACTCCAATCGAGCCAAAAAAACACCCTCAAGAATAACAAAAATTTGTTCCTCTCTGCTGAGGTGAAGAGCTTGCAACCAACGCTACCACGCCTCAATCCTTCTGTTTCCCCTTTCTACTGAACAATCGCTTACATATCCTGTTAACTCGTTAACTCAACCATGGTATTAGCTTAATCCGCGGTCCTTTGACCAGAGGGTGGCACCAAATAGATTCGAGCTTTCTTTATTAATTATTATCAGTAGGAGAGAATTAAGGAGAAACACGCTTTTGATAGATTAGTGGGAAATAGTTATACATTTAGTTGAGCTGATTACATTGGAGCCTTTGCAAGCAAATAAATTAGAAAATTATCCATATTCTTATATTTTTATTTTTAATGGGAATATATATATATATATATATATATATATATATATATATATCAATTGAAATTAACGTTTGTAAATAATAATAGGGGACAAGATGGGGTTTAGTTATCATAATGAGATTCTCAATCATTTTTTTTCATAAGTTAATATATTCAAAATTTATAATTATTATAGGCAAGAGCCTATAGCACAACGGTAAGTTGTGAGCCTCTCATCTGGTCGGCTCGCTCGAGCTTAACACATAATAATAGTTAATTTCAACAAAATAATAATAATAACAAGTAACCTAGGCTTCGACCCATTACCTATCAAAAAGTATATATAATTATTATGGAAATAATATTTAAATAATAGAAAATGACTAATATAAAGTTTTGTTGTACTTTGGTGATGCAGTAGCATCTTGGGTCATTGGCAATCCTGCTCAACCAAAAAGATGTTTGTTTTGTTGTTTAGTTTGTTTGGAGACTGCTTGGAAAATACTTTGTTGCTCGAGTTTTGTTGCTTGGGCATGCTTGTCTCTGTCGCTCAGGTTCTGTTGCTCGGGCATGCTTGTTTCTATTGCTCGGGTCTGTCGTGGGCAAGCTTGTTTATTTTCCTGTTGCTCGGGTTTCTCTTCTGACACTCGGGTTTGTTTTCATGTTGCTCAGGGTGTTCTTTGCCCGAGTCACTCTGTTGCTCGGTCAACCTTTGCCTGAGATGTTTATTTTTGGAGTTGGATATGGTGACTGACTTCTTCAGTTATTTTTCGTGGCTTAATTGATTTGGGGTCTCTCATTGGGATCTGTGTGGACCTAAATCTGGGTCTCACTTATGGCCGATTTGAGCGTCGACCTCTCTTGGTGGACTCTTGTATATAATTGTTCTATGTTCTTAGTTTTTAGGCAGTTCTTAGAGTTCTTAGAACATGATAGATTGGATAGAAGATTGAAGATTGAATTATCGGTAAGCAGGTCTGTGACCTCGCATGTATGAAGATCAATTTGTAATTCTTTGAATATATGGCCCAAACCGGGAAGGCCTTACAGCCTGGCATGTAATGATTTTGATAAATTAATGAAAAGGGATCATTTGTTGTTTCTTCTCTCACTGTGTTGTTTTGGCTTCCGCATTGGTTCTACAAGGTGGTTTGGTAGTTGGGAGAGCCTTTGGCCCCATCTTCAGTCCCTCCTTGCGTTAGGTGGTATCAGAGCATTGGTGAGATCTAAGTTCCTTCTTGTAAACCCTAACCCTATTTGGTATTGTTGTGAGGTAGCAGATTGTGATCTGACCTACAATTGCAGAGGGATTCAAGATGGTTCGTGGGAGAGGAAATATAGATCCAAGTCTAGCTGATATGCTTAGACAGATTGCTGCTAGATTGGAAGCTGTTGAGACAGCCCAGCGCAGAGGAAGACATCTTGAGGATGTTAGTGATGATAAAATTGAAGAGTTTCAAGGTGAAGTTGCGTCTATACCTATGATGAATCAGGAAGAAGAGTGATTCCTGAGAGCTTTGACAAGTTTGAAATCCACACCTCAGTTTAATCCTCCTGGGTATAGTACAAAATTAGATTCTGGTGAATTGATTGACTAGATAACTGAGATGGAAAAGTACTTTGAATATGAAAATATAGCAGAGGAAAAGAAGGTGAAGATTTCAAGCACAAAGTTGAAAGGACATGCATCCTTATGGTGGGAACATTTGCAATTGGATCGGAAGAAGAAAGGTAAAGACAAAATCAAGGTATGGGATAAGGTGGTAAACAAATTGAAAGGCTAGTTTCTACCTTGTGATTATTAGATTAACCTAATCAGGCGAATGCAAAGTTTGAAGTAGAAAGACAAATTAGTAAAAGACTATACTGAAGAATTCTATAGATTGGACATCAGATTTGGACATGTTGAAGATGAAGTGGAAAGAGTAGCAAGATACCTAAATGGATTGAGAAGTTCTATACAAGATGAAATCAGTTTGGTCAAGATGTAAAGCAAGATATAAACAAAGACAAAGAGGTAGAGGTGGTAGATTCCCTAGAGGAAGAGGTAGATCTCATGGTGAAAACAGTAGATTTGAACCAGACAAGTCAATTTCAGACACATCTCAAGACAAAGGGAAGACCGAATGGAAAGGTGGAAGTTCATACCGATGAAGAGGTAATTACTCCAGAGGTGGTTATAGAATAAAGGGATTACAAGTAACTTATTACAATTGTGGTGAGGAAGGACAAAAATCCTTTGAAAGTACACATGCAAGCAAGAAATGCAGTAGTAGAAGAAATGCATTGGTGCAAGAGGAGTCACCAAATGAAGCAGAGACGGAAGGAGATCTCATGGTCTGAAGGATACTATGGAGTGAGAAGGATAAACAAGATCCTGTTAGGAAAATTTTGTTCAAGACCAGATGTAGAGTTGCAGACAACGTTTGGAAGGCAATTGTTGATAGTGGAAGCTCGAAGAATATGGCATCTGAGGAAATGGTTACAAAGTTGCATTTGGAGAGGATGAAGCATTTGAAACCCTATTAGATCTCATGGATCAAGGATGATCATACATTAATGGTGAGTGAACAATGTTTTGTGAATCTAAAAATTGGAAAATACTATGATAAGGTGTTGTGTGATATTATGCCTATGGATTTTTGTCATATTTTGCTGGGTAGACCTTGGCAATATGATAGACATGATGGAAGATTGAATAGATACTCTATTTGGGTTGATGGTAAGAAGCAAGTTTTGTTACCTTTGGTTGAAGAATCTGTGGGTGAGATATATACATCTGTGAAAGTTTGTCTGATGGAAGGTAGATAGTTTGTTAAGGATTTGAAAAGAAATGATATATGTTATGTTTTGATTCCTAAAAAATTGAGTAAGAACACATAAGATGACATTCCTGCAGAAGTTGGAAAGTTGCTCACTGAGTACAAGGAGATAATTTTAGATAATGTACCTGATGGTTTGCCATCAATGAGAGAGATCAATCACTGTATGGATCTGATTCCTGGAGCTAGTTTACCGAACAAAACACCACATAGGTTAACACTGATCGAGAATGAAGAGCTTAACCGACAAGTTCATGAATTGTTGAACAAAGGTTTGATTCGAGAAATTTTGACTCCATGTGCAGTACCAGTTGTATTGGCACCTAAGAAGAATAGAGAATGGTGAATGTGCACTGATTCAAGATAAATTAATAAGATCACAGTGAAGTATAGGTTTCCTATACCGAGAATGGATGACATAATGGATTGTTTGAGTGGAGAAAGATATTTTACCAAAATTGATTTGAAGAGTGGATATCATCAGATAAGAATCAGAGAAGGTGATGAATGGAAGACTGCTTTCAAGACAAAAGAAGGTTTGTATGAGTGGTTGGTTATGCCTTTTGGTTTAACTAATGCACCGAGTATATTTATGAGGTTAATGAATGAAGTTCTAAAGAAATTCTTGAATAAATGTGTGATTGTATACTTGGATGACATTCTAATATTCAGTAAGACTAGAAAAGAGCATTTGATGCATATAAGACAAGTGTTGCAGAGATTGAAAGAGGAAAAGTTTATGATAAATCGGAAGAAGTGTTCCTTCATGAAAGAAGAACTTGTGTATTTGGGATTTGTGATTTCAGCTGATGGTTTGAAGATGGATCCAGACAAGGTTGAAGCTATATTGAGTTGGCCTACACCTGAAAATGTCACTGAGGTAAGATCATTTCATGGATTGGCAAGTTTTTATAGAAATGTTATCATAAATTTTAGTTTTATTTGTAATGCTATGACTGAAACAATGAGAGGAGACAAAAGAGAATTCAAATGGATGCATGGAGCTGATAAGAGTTTTGAGGCTTTGAAGCTGAAGGTTGTTGAATTACCTGTGTTAGCATTACCTAATTTCAATAAGGTATTTCAAGTTGAATGTGATGCAAGTGGAAGTGCAATTGGAGTTGTGTTGACTCAAGAAGGTAAACATGTTGCTTTCTTTAGTGAGAAGTTGAATGATGAAAAAAGGAAATATCTTTTCTATGATCAAGAGTTCTATGATATTGTTCAAGCTATGAAGAAATGGAGACATTATTTGATGCCAAATGAGTTTGTGTTGTATACTGATCATAAGGCTTTACAATATTTGGGTAGTCAATATAAGTTGAATAAGAGACATATGAAATGCGTAGAGTATTTGTAGAGTTTCACATTTGTGATTAAACATAAGAGTGGAGTTTCTAACTAAGTTGTTGATGCATTGAGTAGAAGATCTAACTAAGTTGTTGATGCATTGAGTAGAAGAAGATCTTTGTTGACTGAAATGAGAATTGAAGTTCTTGGTTTTGATGACATGAAGAATTTGTATGAAAGTGATCCTAATTTTTTAGAGCAGTGGAGAGTGTGTAGAGCACCTAATTCAAATCAATCAAGTAAGTATGAAGACTATTTCATTCAGGAAGATATGTTGTTCAAAGGTATTTAGTTGTGTATACCAAGAGGATCAATGAGAACTAATTTGATTAAGGAGAAACATAGTAGTGGACTAGCTGGACATTTTGGTATTGATAAAATATTGAGTTTGCTAAAGGAAAGGTATTTTTGGCCTTAGTTGTATAAGGATGTTCAAATTTGTGAAAATTTGTGGAGTTTGTCAAGTTGCAAAAGGAGTGAGTCAGAATACTGGTTTGTATACACCAATTATTGTTCCTGAGAAATCTTGCAGTGATATTAGCATGGATTTTGTTCTTGGCTTACCTAGGACAAAAAGAGGTAGTGATTCCATATTTGTTGTTGTGGATAGATTTTCTAAGATGACACATTTTATACCATGTAAGAAAACATCAGATGCAGTATACATAGCATATATTTTCTTTAAGGAGATTGTCAGATTGCATGGATTACAGAGGAGTATCATCTCAGACCGAGACACTAAGTTTGTTAGCTATTTTTGGAGAACACTTTGGAAGAAGTTGGATACTGAATTAAAATTTAGTTCTACATTTCATCCATAGACTGATGGACAAACAGAAGTTGTAAACTGAAGTTTGGGTAATTTGTTGAGATGCTTAGTTGGAGACACACCAAGTAATTGAGATTTTATGTTGGCACTGTTAGAGTAGTCATAGTTTAGCTAATAATTAATTCATTTAATTATTATTCTATTTACTCTATGCTTAAGTTTCACTTAGGCGCTTTATAATTCTTTAGGGTTTCCACCTTTAGGGTTTCATGATTCCTTTTATAAGGATTCACTTCTTTGCATTTTATTACCGAGATTGTATTCAGTATTGTTGTTAATAGAAGTTTTATTCTTTTCAACATAGATTTCATATCTTTGGCTTTTTGGCCTCCATAGTTGCTCTCTTTCTCTTTTGTCTTACTTCTATTCTGTGACAGTTTTGCATGCAGGTGATCTTGGGAGATTAGCTTCCAGCCTAATCTTAACATGGTATCAGAGCTCGCTTGCTGCTCACTGTTCATGTTTTGTGGAAGTGTATCAGAAGCTGGAGGTTTCTCTGGTTTTTCAGAGGGTTTCAGAATTTCTTTCGGTGTCTTCTATTGGATCTGGGGGGTCTTTGTTTTTTGAGGCACTTTGGACCAAAACCGACCTCACGGTTGCGTCCAGAAGGCTCAAAAACCCCAGAATCCATATAAAGTTTGTCCATTTTGGACAACTTGACCCCGAGGCAAAAAAAATTTGGTTTCCAGTGCCGTACGGGCACGGAAACCAAGAAAAAAAATATAAAAAATAAAAAAAAATATTATTTTAATGTTTTTTTTAGCGCAGTCAGTATTCTTTCAACCGCGCCACCGTCGGGATGCCACCGCACCACCGCCACCAGCTACGGGCGCCTCCGACAGTGGCCCCCGCCGGCCCCGCCACCGGTCTCGCAAGCTCCACCCACCTCTAGCCCCCGCCGTCCTCCGCCGCCCTCCGCGGCCCCCGTCGCCCGGCCATCGCTGCCCCCGCGGCCCCCGCCGCTCTGCAACCCTGCCCGCCGGCTTTTCTCTCTGCGCCGCCACTGCTTGCGCCGCTCCGCCCGGCCCGCCTCTGGTGGCGCCTTTTTGTTGGCCCCCGCAGGATCTAATTCTAAGCGGGTGGTCGTATGAGCGACCAGGGGCTGCGGCCCAGCCCCCTGAGCGCGCCATGCGCCCGGGGGCCCATTTTTTTAGCCCCAGGGGCTTATTTCTTGCCTTTTGGGGCCTTTCTGACCCTCCTAGACTATTTTCGCTCTATCTTGAGCATCCGGGGGTCTTTTTATAACTTCCATATACCGTTAGAAAGCTCTTTCTGAGCACTTTCTAATGATGGTAGTTAGGGTTTTGGGTTCTGCTATTTGATAGTGTTTTTTGTTGTTGAAGTCTGATGTTTGTTTTTGCCTTCCGGGAGCCATATCTGGCTCATCCGGACTCCGTTTTTGGCAAACCAGATATCGTCGGAAAGCTGGTTCAGTGAACTATTCAGTTGCAGAGGTATTTTTTCCAGATTCTACTCCAGGTTTTCTCTCCTCTGAGTTTGGCAGTTTATGCACTCTGGTGGATTGCTTGGTTCTACAGGTCCTGGGATCTCTTCTTCTGATATTCTAGCTCACTCTTCTTTCTGACTTCTGAGCTTGTATGCTTCTTCTATTGCATTTTTGTTCTGTAAATGCACTGAGATAAAGTGCCTACTTCTGCATTTCTGGGATCTTGTACACCTTGTATGGTTGTTGTACTCACACTCTGTTATAAAGTGCCATGGGGGGTTATGATGCTTATGTCGTTTTAGGCGCATCCACCTTTGTCAAGTGAGCATACCTTCCATGACATTAGCCCATGCTGTGTGTCGGTGACACCGCCCTTTATCCTTTGTTTGTACTTCTGTTGCACTGCTGGTGTTCCTAGTTCTTCTTCTGCAGATGTTTCTGGCATTGCATTTCAGTGTTCCTGTCACCTCTCCCAGTTCAGCATTATGGGGGGGTTCACCTGTTGGTTCTATTGCTTCCTGGTTCAATTTATCAGCTCTTCAGACATTGTCTTCTCTACCTGGTCATGCACTTTAGTGGGGGTTCCAACAGTCTCTTCTGACAGAGTTTTCAGCTACATGCTTGGGAGATGCTTCTTGCTCTTTCTTGTTCCTTTCTCTGGGACATCCTTTCCCTAGATTGAAGGCTTAGTTTTCTTCATCTAGTTCATTTCTTGTACTTGGGTACCTGATCAGGCCTTGTTTCCAGGACCCTTCTTTCCTGCTTTCTGTAGTAGTTTAGCTGTTTTGCTTCTCCCTAAGTTACACTTAAGGGGGGGTGTTAGAGTAGTCATAGTTTAGCTAATAATTAATTCATTTAATTATTAGTCTATTTACTCTATTCTTAAGTTTCACTTAGGCGCTTTATAATTCTTTAGGGTTTCCACCTTTAGGGTTTCATGATTCCTTTTATAAGGATTCACTTCTTTGAATTTCATTACCGAGATTGTATTCAGTATTGTTGTTAATAGAAGCTTTATTCTTTTCAACATGGATTTCATATCTCTGGCTTTTTGGCCTCCATAGCTGCTCTCTTTCTCTTCTGTCTTGCTTCTATTCTATGACAGGTTTGCATGTAGGTGATCTTGGGAGATTAGCTTTCAGCCTAATTGCCTAATCTTAACAGGCACAAGCAGAGTTTGCATACAATAGTTCAATGAATAGGAGTACTGGAAAACCACCTTTTGAGATTGTTCAGGGCACACAACCAAGAGGTATATCAGATCTGAGAGACATTGTTGGTGAAGAGAAAAGAAGTGTTGAAGCAGAAGAATTTGTTGAGTTAATGAAGACATTGCATGAAGATATAAAACAGAAGCTGGAGAAAAGCAATCAGAAATACAAAGATAGTGCAGATAGGTCAAGAAGACATAAAACATTTGAAGTTGGTGATGCAGTAATGGTTCATTTGAATAAAATAAGATTTCCTATTGGAACATTGGAAAATTGAAGATGAAGAAATTTGGTCCTTGCAAAATAGTGAGAAAATTTGATAGCGGAAATGCTTATGAAGTTGAGTTACCTGATGACATGGAATATCACCTATATTCAATATTTTAGACTTGTATGAATATCATGAACCTAATGAAGAAGTGACAATACCAAGTGATTATCTTAAGAAGCAGATAGAGGAAGTTGAAAAGATTTTGAAACAAAGAATTGGAAAAAGTACAAGGGGAAAAGAATACATGGAATATCTGGTAAAGTAGAAGAACAGACTGATTGAGGACTCATCTTGGATTTCTCAATCTAAGTTGGACTCATTTCAGGTTGGACCTGGTACATCATTCGAGGAATCATTTCTATTAACCCCAGGTGTCTGATGCAGGAGCATCTTGGGTCATTGGCAATCCTGCTCAACCAAAAAGATGTTTGTTTTGTTCTTTAGTTTGTTTGGAGACTGCTTGGGAAATACTTTGTTGCTCGGGTTTTGTTGCTCAGGCATGCTTGTCTCTGTCGCTCAGGTTCTGTTTCTCGGGTCTTTCGCTTGGGCAAGCTTGTTTTATTTCATGTTTCTCTTCTGACACTCGGGTTTGTTTTCTTGTTGCTCGGGGTGTTCTTTGCCTGAGTCACTCTGTTGCTCGATCAACCTTTGCCTGAGATGTTTATTTTTGGAGTTGGATTTGGTGACCAAATTCTTCATTTATTTTTTGTGGCTTAATTGATTTGGGGTCTCTCATTGGGATATGTGTGGGCCTAAATCTGGCTCTCACTTATGGATTTGAGTGTCGACCTCTCTTGGTGGACTCTTGTATATAATTGTTCTATGTTCTTAGTTTTTAGGCAGTTCTTAGAGTTCTTAGAACATGATAGATTGGATAGAAGATTGAAGATTGAATTATATGTAAGCAGGTCTATGACCTCGCATGTATGAAGATAAATTTGTAATTCTTTGAATATATGGCCCAAACCGGGAAGGCCTTACAGCCCGACATGTAATGATTTTGATAAATTAATGAAAAGAGATCATATATTGTTTCTTCTCTCACTGTGTTGTTTTGGCTTCTGCATTGGTTCTGCAAGGTGGTTTGGTAGTTGGGAGAGCCTTTGGCCCCATCTTCAGTCCCTCCTTGTGTCATTTGGACAAATTTGCACTTATATTAATTCATTTTTAGTGTGGTGTTGTCTCTCTTGGTGTTTTTTGTACATATTGGCACAATTATTTCCCTATCCCTCCCAACTTATAGAAATTTGTTTGCTTATACCTATTCTTGCATTTAAAAATAGTGTGGTGTTGGAAAGCAAAATGGGGATCTACAATGTGTAGAGGGTAAGTTTATGAATTATTCCTTGGCTTGTTAAGCCCCTTTTCTATGAAACAATATTGAAGACATGTCAAGAAAATAATGTGATGCTAATGATGTGGATGTTGATCTATGTGATGATGCAACATGTCATAGTCTCTATGTAGATACTCCATCATAATGATTTTTTCAACTATTTGATTCTTCTATTTTATGATTACTAAAGGCCTAGAGTTATCTATAAATATAAGAACACAGATGTTCAACTTGATGTATTTTAGCATGTAAGTTAGTCAACAATAAAATTATTTTACAAGGATTGGGAGTTAGAGTGATAAAATTAGATTTCAGAAAGGGAGGAATAGATCATGGTATGTCCTAGTTTAGGTCACACCCATAATTTAGTCTAGGGTAAAAGAAAGACTCTAAAGCTCAAGTTGTACAAAACATTGGGAGCTAAGTTGCTAGTTAAACTTTGACTTCGAGTTTTAGGGTTAGGATGGGTCTATGCATCAAATAAGACAATTTGAACACCATGACACTATATTTTATTACAATGCCATAAGGATGTCTAAAAAGATGGCATTCACTAATGTTGCTCAAGATTTCAAACATATAAGGTGCAATTTAGAGTGCATTCGATAGAGCTCAAAGTGCATGCAAATCATCTAATATGATATCTTTGATAAGAAAGTTATGTTTCACTTTATTTTCAAAATAAAAGAGCAACTGTATGGGATATACATATTTATCCCTTACATTTAAAAAGAATAACAACATTATTGTTAATATGACTCTTACTTTGTATTATATACCTATGAGTTAGATAAAGGAATTTATGTGAAAAGGAAATCTTGTACATGTATTATAGGAGACTTTTGTTATTTATGATTAATATTCACATAAAATTATTTTTTATTTGTAGATTTAAATTTTCTATAGATACAAATGCATACCTTAAATTTATTCAACTTCATTCTATAATAATTTGAATATATGTAAATACATAATCATATTACGCACGATTTATTTATTTTAGCACAAGAACTAACTCCTACCCTATAAGTCATTAGTTAATTGTGAGTAAAAATCCTTTTAGTCTCAACTCATCCTTATCCATAGTAATTTCCTCCCTGTCATGACCAAAAATTACCACAAAAAACATGCTAATTTTTTATATATTTTTTGGAAACATATTAATTATCTAAGTTACAACTGCAAGGGTTCAAGTGTTACTATGTTCTCTACTAGGTTTACATCTTCGATGAAAATGATCTTCTTCTATGGGTATATGAATAAAACTAAATGAGGTCGAGGGGAATCATGACAATTGTCAACATCCCTCAACATGTTTAGTAGGAGAAGTTCACTAAGTAACAAAGCCAAACTAGGGTTAAAGACACATTAGTTATGCTAGTTAATATCATCATTTTTTTAATTATCTCCATTTAAATTCAGTTTTAAAATCTCATTTAATAGAGTTTGGTGGATATTATTGAACTACCATATTCAGAAGACACTGGTATTGGATTAGCATTAAAACCTAACATAATCATTGTTTAAGTAATTTAATAAATTATCTTAATAATTTACTATAATCATTAAATAATTACCTGATATTTTTTTTAATGGAATAATTTCTTTTTTAAAAATAAATTAAGATTTGACCTTGCTTAAAATAACCTTAAGTATTCAATTTATAAAGTCAATAAGATTAATTCTACCATCATGAAATAAACTCCATCTAAATTAATGTTATTAATATTCCTACTATAGCCTTTTATAAAAATTATACTAAAAGTCCCACTTAGGAGCTATACATGAAAAATGCCTATAATTTAATTGTTTTACAAACTCCATGAGAGGTTAAAGTTAATTTCAAAATATCATTTTTCCCTCCCAAGGCAAAAGTCAAAACTCCTACATAAACTAAAATAAAAGCATTTTTCAAATCCATTTTGAAAGTTTTCTATTTTCCCCAATTTAAACCTAACCCTAAATTCTCATTCCCATTTATCTCCTCTCTTCCTCTTTTTTGAAACCCTAGTCTATTTTTTTGTTCTTCATTTTGTTCAAGATGTAGGTTTAATGGTGGAAGAGGATTGGGTATATATATATATATACAAAGTTCTTTTGAAATGTGCAAGTAAACCGCAAAGGGGCGGTGACATTTTTACTTGTTCGGCCGCACGGTTAAAAAGTTTCAAAGACTGCATTTTTTTATATGCAAAGGCATGGGGCAGCGGAGGCTATCATGGCAGGCTGTGGTTGCCACAGTCCAGTGGCCTCGAGCGGCCGCCATGGGGGGGTCGAGCTTCCTCGAGCCCTCCCTTTAAAGGGGAGGGTTTTCGAGGGAGTCGGTCCCACTCTGACCCAAAACAAGCTTTATTAATATATTTTTTTAAGTATTTACTTTTAAAAAAAATGCTTTCATTACATTTTGAAATATATTAAGATTTATATGTGTAAGTATGTGGGCGCGCGCTAGCGCGTGCATGCAAAGCATATATTTTATTTTTATAAAAATAGAGGTATATATATATATATATATATATATATATATATATATATATATATGCTACAAACATTTTAATAATATGCATTTTCTAATTTGTAGTGTATGTACCACATGCATTTAAAGTGTATATGCTTCTCTAAATAGACTTTTTTTTTAAAAGTAACTAACTAATTTAAGAGTGCAAGGATGGTTTATTTACAAATAAAACAAACAAACTTCCACTTTTATCCTAAATTATCTGAATTCATTTTCGATGGTAGTTGGTGATGTTAACTCTTTTCCCTTTTGAGAAGCAAAGAGACCTATTTGACTACTTTGATAGCATGACTGATCTGTCAAGCTTTATTTGTAGGACTGGTCTTTTTGACATAGAGCTATTGGGACATCCTTTCACCTGGCCAGACAAGAGGAAAGGTGACCACCTTATTCAAGTCAGGTTACATAGGTTTCTTGTTTTAGCCAGATAGGACATTAGTTGTAATGCCTCCCTTAAGACTCTTCCTAGAACTATCTCAAACCACAACCTTATACTTTTGAGCTGGTTAGATATACCTCCATGTGGCCCCCTCCCATTTTGGCATGAAATTATGTGGGCATCACGCCCAGAATTTAAAGCTTGTATTCGGAGCTGGTGGAATACCCTATACAAGGATTGTATATGTATAGTGTCTCTTAAAATTCATATTTAATGAGAAAGAAAGTCAAAAGGTGGAATGAATCTACATTTGGTGATATTTTGACCCAGAAAAAGGAGATAAAATCTAAATTAGAAAATATTTAGAATATGATGACTACTGGTAACTACTCCCAGGCCCTTCATGAGGAGGAAGAAGAATGGAAAATAAGGTGTAAAAACAATATGAGGAAAGAGGAGGTCTACTAGAAGAAAAAAGGTCTACTAGAAGAAAAGATCAAGGTTCCAATGGCTTAAAGAAGGTGATAGAAATTATTCTTTCTTCCACAGATCGACTAGTAAACATAAAAAGAGGAACACTATAAAGAATTTGATAGATGAATACAACAATAAAATTACCAATGAATCTTATATTGGAGAGATGGAAGTGTATTATTTTAAACAAATTTATAGTGAAACTAGGGATTTGAGGTCTCAGACTCTTGATGATTAGCTTCTAAGCTACTTTCCACATGCTTTGAAGTGGAAGATAATAACTAGATTATGGTCCCAAGTCATGAAGAAGTGAAGACAAAATCTTCCCCACCGATGCTTACAAAGCCCCTGGAATGGATGGATTTCCCCTTTCCTTCTTCCAATAATTCGAGGACATTGTGAGTTATGATGTTACAATGACTACTAGAGATTTTTTTAAGACAAGAAAACTCCTCAAAATTTTGAATAACACATTCATTGCTCTTGTTCCCAAAATAAAGGAGCCCAAAAAGATAACTGATTTTAGGCCTAGATCAATCTTTGCAATACTATCTATAAGGTGTTCTCTAAGGCTTTTGTGAACACAATCAAACCCTTTTGGACAATTTCATCAACTATAACCAAAAAGGTTTTGTCTGCAAAAGACATATTCTTGGTGTGGTGGTGTTCACACATGAGATAATTCACTCAATGAAGAAATGTCATATGCAAAGTATGGTTTTCAAAATTTATATCTACAAGGCATATGATATGGTTAGATAGGATTTTATTTTTAAAATTTGTGCCAGACTGGGATTCAATAATAAACTCATATTTCTCATAAGGGAATGTGTAAAAACTGTCTAATTTTTTATTCTAGTTAATGGAGTCCCCAGGGGTTTCTTTAAAGAGAATAGGGGGATTAGACAAGGAAACCCTTTGTCACCTTATCTATACATTACACTTTTTTAAGTCCTTGGGAGGAACTTTTTAAATATTATTAGCTATAGGAAGTCGTAGGGAGTCAAAGTGATCACTACTTTACCTCCTTTTGTTTTACAATAGCTTGTTGATGATAGTACCCAATTTGGGAAAGCATCAGTTGTGGAAGAAAGGGAATCAAATACCTTCCTTCAAGCTTATGCTAAGGTGACAGGCTTGTTGACATTTGATGAAGATGATCTGAGTCTTGATCATGTGTGTGTACTGTGGTGTTGTCTTTGTTGGCAACATGATCTACTAGAGGTATGAGATCAGATTTACTAGTGGTGTTGAAGGATCAATTGATGCATTGACTAAGTATTTAGTCAATCAGGTATAAGATAGTATAAAAGGAACAAACAACATATGGACAAGAAGAACATTAAGAGAGAACTTTGTCAATCAAGATGGGTGAAGAAATGGAAGCAAGGAAGGAAAAAAAAAAGAAGAAAAGATAATTGTAGAGGAAGCCCTAAAAGAAAAAGATAAATCCCTAAAAGATAAAGTAGACAAGATTTTCAAATATGAAGAAGAGGTTGGTACATTGCATGCATATTTACATGAGACAAATGAAAATCTACAAGAGACTATTGAAGGGAATCAAGAAGCCCTAAGGAAGAATGAGAATATGAGAAATGAGAATGAAAAATTGAAAGAAGAATTGAAGAATGCTAATGATCTCTGGAAGAAATTCAATGAGAACGCTACAAAACTTGATGAGCACATAAGGAATCAAAGAAGGAGAAAAGAGACCATAGGCCTTGGATACACCATTCATTATACTTTTGAAGCTGGAAAATCTTCCGGAACAAAGGAGATCAAGCATGAAGGAAAGTCTCCACCGAAGGTAACATAAAGAAATCCTGGTAAGAAAGCCTACAAACCTGTGTGTTTCAGTTTTCATAAGGTAGGTCACACTGAAAATGTATGTAGAAGTAGGCCTACAAATAGTGCTAGCAATTTTGATGGATATTGCTACAACTGCAATAAGTATGGACATACTAATTATGATTATAGATCTAGATCTAGTAGTAGATCTAGTAGCTTTGATGATTACTATTACAACTGCAACAAATATGGTCACAAAGCTGATGAATGTAGGTCAAGAGTTATCAATCAAAGGTCACCTGTGAACTGGGAAAGCCCTTACAAAAGGGAGAGCAAATTTGATGTCACATGCTCAATCTATGGTAACTATGGACACATGACTATGATTTGTAGAATGAGGACTGAAAGAGGTAATGGTAGATCATGGAGAACAATTGGTATGTCATGCTTTCATTGTCAAAATAATGGACATCTAGCAAGGAATTTTGGGCTAACGAACCAATTCGATAAACCGGTCAAGCAATCAGAAAGAGAAGCAATTTGTGATTGTAGAAGAAGTTAAGAAAGAGATGAACAATACTTGGAAGAAGAAGGAAGACAGTAAGACATCAGAGGAATCCATATCTCCATCGGGTGTGGGAAATTCATCATCAATCTAAGCCTTCATGTGGCTTAGGAGGAGCAAGTATTGTTGAATCCATCTTCGGATCCCCTATAGTTGTGTGGTAAGATCTATCATCATTTTATGATGCAATAAATACTTTTGGAGAATAGTATGAAGATCTGTCTAATTACATGATGTTTTGATCATCAATAATAAGTTTTTGGGTCAATTGGTGAAAAGGTAAACTCCATCGGTAAGTGCTTTTAATGTATGTGTGCGAAGGTAGATAAAAAGGTTATTTTGGTTTTCATTTTCACCTTGCACATTGTGAAAATTATTGTGGAGTGAAAGAAGCATTTTTTGAGTCATTTGCAAATCCAAACGATAAGGAGAGATTGTTTGTGTTGATTTGGAAGATCAAATCAACTAGTTGCTATCGTGTTCTTTGAGAAAGAATCCCAGTTGAAAATTGTTTAAGGTATTTATCTGATATCTACACTTGTGGTTACAAATTTAAGATGTCTACTCCCAAATTGATTGATATTACTAAGAGACAATGAATGGAGTTTAAGAAACATTCATTTAAATCTATGGAAAATGACCCAGCGGGTGCCCTAACTAGCGTGCCTTATGGAATTCTACATGTAGAGGATGTTAGAGATTTTCACTATAAATTGGAAGATCTAGGATTAGGGGAAATACAAGAACAATATAAGACATTATGTGATATAACTTAGTGTTGAAAGATGAGCACAAATGCATAGCAGATAAAAATTTTCATCACACAGTTAGTTACCCCGATGATCAGATTACGTATATTCTAAGAAGAATCCATGACTAGTTTATGTGGCTCAACCGACCACATAAAATCATAAAGGAATCCACCCATGTTGTAACTGGTCTTTTCTCTACTGATGATGTACCTTTTCTTCACACCATTCCAAAAGAAGAAGTGATTAGATTGACTAAATCTAAGTGGGATGGTCATGCGATGACTGTGAATGATATAACAAACAAAGAGGTGAAGTATGCATCTATGGTTACTAGCCACAAGGGGTATCATTCTAGTAGGTTGAATAGTATACTCATTGGTGTTATTCATACTGCTCATATGATGATAAAGGAGAATGAAGACTATGAATTGGCTGAATTCATGAGAGAACAATTATCTAGAAGGATAAGAGTCAGAAATTCAAGTATGGCCAGGTGATCATGTGTTTGTTTTTCTATTTCCAAAACATGTTCCCTAGTATCGATAATATTACATGGTTGAAAAATACCCCAACTTTTATTCAAATCAACAATTGTATCAGAGTCTTAGGAAATGATTTCACTAGTAAGGTATGGGGATACCTAAAAGATTTTTAGAAGAATATGCATGAGAAGGAAATGATACCATAAGAAATTGTTGAGAGATAGAAGGGTACCATTTTATTCATGGTAGAAAAAAACACTTGTATGATGGAAGCTATTGAGCCAAGGAACTCATGGGTGATGCCTATGGCTTATGAAGTGGAAGGAGATATTCTGACTATTTATGCAGATAATTTTTTGGCTCAACCAATAGATCCCAAGAATCCAAGGTTTGAGACATATGAAGAGAAGTTACTTAAAGTGTATAAGGATTTGATGGAACCTGTTATTGAGAGAAAAGTAAGAAAGGATGTTGATAAATTCATGACTCAAAAAGGTTTCACAAAGGAGAAAATTGAGAAGGCAAGATCCAAACATGCTACAAAGCAAGCTGGTACATCTTGTGCAGCAGATGTTGATGATGTTGAAGTTGTTGGTGCAACCAATAGTACCCCAACTAGTCAAAAAACTAGAAGTGTTACACAAGTCAAGAAGGAGAAACCTTCTCCTCCTATCAAAATACAAGAGAAGAAACTTGTAAAGAGTGCTAAGCCTAAAGATACAACAATCAAAGAGACACAAAGCACAACTAAGGTGACAAGAAAAAGGAAGAAACAAAAGGCACAAAGATCTAAGGAAGTTGCTCATGAAGAAAGTGAAGGAATTGAGTCTGAGAAAGAGAAGAAGGAGCTCAAGGAAACATGCAATAAATCTAAGGTGGTAGGATCCCCTACTACTAAATTTTTCAAGCTTGGTTTTGGAAAATTCATTTCTGTTGAAAACATAGTGCATAAAGTTAAAAAATGGGGTGTGTTAGTTGGTGTAAGAAAGCTCTATGACAAGGTCAATGAACAAGATCAGAAGATGATTGAGGATGCTATTTTTTTAGCATGCACAATTTGTGCAAAGCCCTTATTGAATTGCAAGGTCAAATTCTTGCAAAATTGTATGTTAATATTGAAGCTAGGTGGCGTATTGTATTGAAAATTGGTAAAGAAATAATTGAATATGACTTAGTTCAATTATAACCAAATATGTCTACAGATGAAATAAATGAGACACTTCAAAAAGGTTAGACATTCTTTTAAGACTAAGTCTAGTATTACAAGATTATTGAGTGGTGATTCTCAATTAGTGAGAGATGAAATAGTGAGTATTTTGAAAAAACTTTTAGGACTTGTTGAGGAAGAAGAACACGAAAAAGATGAAGGAGAAAAAGAAGAGGATGATCTAGTGGTTACTCCAACTACTGAAGGATTTACTATTGATGGTGTGAAGATCACACTTAAGGAAGTTTGAGATGAGATGGACACTAGAGGTTATCTTCCTACCATGGAGATACAAGATGAACCCATGGATACACAAGATTAGCATGAATCATATAAGAAACAAGATGTATATGAAAAATAAAAATTAGAAGAACTAGTAAACTTAGGTACTGGTCAGACTATGACTGATGTTACACAAGATAAAGGTTCAACAAATGATCAACATCAAGAGCAAGTAAAAGAGAAGGAAGTTACAGAGAATGAAGCTACAGAGAAGGAACAAGAACAAGAAAAGGTAACACCTTTATCCCATTCCAAGAAGAATATTAATGAAGATGATATACTACTTAAGGGATAGGTGGACTTGAGTACTATGAGCCCGAAGGAGGTGATATATTTGGTATGAAACTCAAGTCAAAGGCCAAAAAAGAAACAATGAAGTAGGAAGCACAAGTAATTCTCTCTACCAGAGACATATTTTCAGATTTACTAGGAAATGTATAGTATGATGAGACTGCTACACCAATAGAGAAGTTAGCCCATTTGATCACTGATATCAGTGAGGAAATCAAGAGTTTAGAGAATGTAACAATTTTGAAAGCAAAGAAGGAATATAAGAAGAAAATGTCAGAAAAGTAGGTACAGTCAATTGTTTCAGAAAAGAAAACACTCACTTTGACTATCAATTAGGTAAAGGATGCATTGCAAGAAGGTGGTAAGATACTCAAATCTATCTCTGACTTTTCCCCATTTTTGTAAGATTTAGAGAAGAAAAAATGTGAAGCATCTTCCGCAGAAGCTTAGATTACTTGTTGCAAATTTGATCCTATACATAAGTGTTCTACAAATTTTGGTACTGAGATTATATCAATGTACATCACAAGTTGAATTCATATAGGAATGAGGAAGAGAAGAGAATTGCTAACTTAGTGGAGTTGAAGAGTTTGTTGATTCCAAAGTTAGACATTATGCAACATGGTGTAAAGGAGGTAGATCAAGCCCTAGCATTCCTTGATGTATGCACAATTGATGGGTTAGAAGAGTTAGCATTTTTTCTAAGAGGATATATTTCCATTATGGAAAACCTACTGAAGACTTGAACCGGTTATCTATAAATACTGAATGGTAACTTCAATGATGTTTTCATTAGAATGTAATAGGATTATACTACTCTTACATTAATAAAATTTTGACACTTTTTGTAATACCTTTGTCGTTGTTGGAAAAGGGGGAGTAGTGTATAGGGTGAGATTTGGCTAAGTCCATGATAAATTCTATGCAATTGTTAAGGAGAATAGTACACATGTTTGTAATTCATAGGGGGGGCTATTGAGCTAGCGGGAATTATTTTACTACTTTGCAATGTAATCTATATGTATTTGTCATTTCTGCAAGTAGTTAGACACTTATCAACATTTTTTTCTCTAAGTGTTGTCATCAATGCCAAAGGGGGAGATTGTTGGAATTTGATGAAGATGAGATAAGTCATGATCATGTGTGTGTAATGTGGTGTTTTCATTGATGGCAACATGATTTACTAGTGGTGTTGAAGGATCAATTGATGAATTGACTAAGTGTTCAATCAACTGGGTAGAAGACAGTATACAAGGAACAAACAACTGATTTGGATTTGGAGATCGAGTTAAGGTGTATGATCATACACTTAATATATACAAAGGCATATACTGCTACATCTATGATCACAATATTTAGTTTGAATATTGGAGCAAGTTATTGAAGATTTAAGTGACACTGATGGAAGAACAGATTACAAGTAGAGCCTATTTGGTTAGAGTGGCTAACCAGTCACTTTAATGTTAGAAATGCCTAATTTATGACTTGTTTAATGTTGTGTTGAATTTATTGAGTTGACCAATGCATTTTGGTGCAATCAGATTTGATTTTTATGTTGGTGGGAAAAACATTTTTTTTGTGATGAAGGCCGAATTTGAAAAAGTTATTATAAAATAAGGATGAAATTAACATTTAGGGTTAATGAGGTAATGTTTAGATGACATGATAAGAGATTGTGATTGTATGAATTTGTTGGATGTTAGAGGAGGTGTTGTGAGCTGAATTGAAGTCAATCCGTCAGACATGAAGTGTCATTTTTAAGATAAGTTATTCTTGGGTATTTCTCAAGGCAAGCCTTAACAGGTTTGCATCTTAAATCCTTTAAATAGGTCACTCTTAATAGGGTGAGCATGATCTTTAATAGGATCTGAAGTGTAAATCCTCTAACAAGGTAACTCTCATAAAGGATTTTGAAATCCTTTAACAACATAGTTATTAACATGACTTTGATTAGCCTCTAACCAGGCTAAAGATACTCTTAACCAGGTATGCACTTAACAAGGTGTTTGTAATTGCTCATAGTAGGGAAGATTTCTTTGGTGCAATGGTGAGATTTGTGGGTATCATCTCACACATGGTTTTCTCCCTCTTATATGGGTTTCCACGGGAAAATCTTGTGTGTTGAGTCTACATTGTGTGAATGTTTTACTTGTTAAGTTTCTACATAGTATTTTCATTTATATGTTGGGTATTATGGAATCTATTAAAAAAGAGTTTCAGATTTGTAGTTACACTAATTCACCCCCCTCTTAGTGCCTTTAAAGACTAACAAGACCAACATATCAATTATGAGAAGAGTAACATATATTTCTTTAATATTAAAGAATATTCATAGATTAAAATCAAAAATATTTTGGGCTATCAAGGTGCTACTCTTCCAGGCACCTACTTGGATCTCCCCCTCATCTTTAAACATGTCACTCTGAGAATTTGGAGCACTATACTAGAGAAAATGCAGAATAAATTGGCTAAATAGAAAGTAAAGTTGTTAATCAACATTGGTAAACTCTAGATCCTAACTGCCTCCCTTCAAGGTATCCCTATTTACTTCCTCTCCCTTTTTAAAATTCCAAGCAATATGGTGGAGAAATTGGAAAAAAATTAGAGATCCTTTCTCTAGACTAGAGTGGAAGAAGAGAAGAGATTGACTTTGATTAACTGGGACACTTTCTGCAAACCAAATTACCAAGGATGGGCTTGAAATAACGAAGTTTTCAATCCTAAATAATGTACTAATTTCCAAAATGGGATAGAAACTAGCTCTTGAAAACGTGGATTGGTGCAAGCTCACGAGGATCAAATACCTCAACTTTGACAACTTCTACAAAATAATTTCCTCAAATGGTTACCCCCTAGGATCATAAATATGGAATAATATCCTAAAACATCAAAGCATCATCAAGGAGGGTCTGAAATGTCAGATTAGTAATGGGAGGAAAATAATATTTCAGGAAGATATTTGGCAGGGGAATAAGGCTCTGACACAAAACTTAAACTGTAGGGGGCTAATGGAGATATCAAAAAGAATTTATGGATCACAAATTTTTGATTATATTGCAGCCCCACAAAGGTGGAAGGACCTTACACAATGCTGCCATACTAGACTTGATTTACTTCAGAAAGCTACTGAACTCCAGACAATAATAAGAAATGTTAGACTCTCCCTATTATAGAGGGAAGACAAGTTTTTCTAGGTTAAGGATAAAAGGGTGAGTTCTCAGTCAAATCAACTTACAAATTACTATCAAAGCATGATAGTACCCTATATTACTGGAGAAAATTTTATAAACCACAATTAATCCCAACGATTAACTTATTTTCATGGACAACTATACACAAAAAATTCTAACTCAGGACAACTTGGTCAGAAGAGGGTTCTAACTTCCTAACAGGATGATCAAGATGGAATTGGGAAATACTGAAATCTAATTTTTCAGTATTTTCTATGTCTCAGTAAACTACATTTTTGAAGGTCTTACAGTTCGCAAATTGGACCTAGGACTAGAAAGTTATGTCTTCTCCAAGTAGGCCTAAATTTTTATATAGTTTTTTTGAAATTTTTGGTAGTATTAATAAGTTTATTTTTAATAAACATTATGATGAATCTTCATTTCATTTCCAAGGTATTCTAGTGAACCTTGTGATCCATCATATTTGTATAAACTTGAATTTCAAATAGAATGGATTACTTTTTGGCTTGCAATTCTATTGTTAGTCTTCTGGGTTTTATATTGAACTTAATAATATCGTAGGTATCACACCAGGTATTGTAATTTGATTCATAATTTAGATCAATGGTATCAAAGTGAGAATGCTCCTTTATGCCAATTTACACAAGGTCCTCCTACCAAAGATTAGGATTGGATACGCAAGATTTGTCAAACTATCCACCTTTGAGGCACACACAATCGAAGATGTCAGACGATGCAATTAAGAAGTTGGTGGAAGAGGCTTTAAATAAGAAACAAGAGGAGATGATGAGTCAATTTTCAATCCTTCTATAGAATCAAAAACCCTCTGAATTAAGAACAATGTTTCATGGAAATACCCCTTTCAAAGTACAGGTAAATTTTGACATCCCAAATTTTGGAGGAAAAATTGATGTTGAAGCTATTGAAAATTGGTTATCAAAATTGGATAGATATTTTTCTGTAAACAATTTATCAGATGCATAAATAATAATGTTTTCTCTCCTTAAAGCTGAAACCCATGTGAAATTAGCCTAAGAAGCCAAATTAGCAAATAAAGAACGAGAATTATCTAATGAGAATGGCTTGGAAATATTTCTTGGTAAGAAGCCCATATGGGGAGAATTTGTGGAATACATAAAAGAAGCATACCTTCCTGAGGATGTCTATGAACAAAAATACATAAAATGATAGCTACTTTGATAGAAGAGGGATCAATCTGTGCAAGATTACACCAACACATTCCATTCACTTTCAAAAAAACTTAGTATTGAGGATTCAGAGAAGCATCGAATTCTGAAATATCATAGTGGACTTCACAGGTATATTCAAACAAAGATAGAATTTTTAAATATTAAGACATTGGCAACTACCTATAAATATGCTACCAAAATTGAAGATAAATCCAAGCAGAAAGGGAAGAGGGAATACTTTGCAAATAATAAGCCAAGGGTTGAAGGTGACAATAAATCTATAGGAAAATTGGTGACCAAGGAACCTCACTCAAACTCACCTAAGAACACATGGTGTGCTACAAAAAAGACACAGACAAATATAGGGATGTGGTGTGAGATGCATAAGTCCCCAACCCATAATACAAAGGATTGTCGAAGTATTAAAAATCTCATGACAGAAATACGAGGAGAGGAAACTAAATCTGAATCATCACCAATAGATACTTCTGAGAAAAAGGAGAATGATTATGTTATAGAAGTAGACCCATATGCCATAGTTGCAACTACTAAAGTAATGCATCGTGAAGATGAAGAGAGACTTTTACATTCACAGATATGGGTTGATGGAAAGCCTTTACATTTTATTGTTGACAGTGGGAGCCAAAAGAATTTGATATCTAGGGAGACAACCAAAAGATTGAATTTGAAAGTGAGAAGACACCCAAAACCATACTCTATGGAATGGGTAAATGAGGGACATGATATTCAAATAAATCAACAGTGTCATCTTCCATATTCAATCAAGCCTTTCAAGAATGAAGTGATATGTGATGTAGTACAGTTGGATGTATGTGATGTCTTGTTGGGGAAACCTTACATGTATCAAAGGCATGGAGTGTATGAATTTAGGCCACCTAGTGTTACAATCAAGCTTGGTGGGAAGAGGTATCGAATACCAGAGGTATGTCCAACACAAACTGCTTCTTTAATTAGTGCTAAAAAATGTAAATGTTTGATTGCTCAAATTGGATCTTTTGTTATGCTCATGGTTCACCCTGAACAAACAAAGTTGGTTGTCCTTAATACACATGCTAAGGTATCCATAACAAAAAATCAACAAAATTAGATGGATAAAATTTTGAAAGAATACCATAGTGTGTTTAAATCACCGGTGGGAGTTCCAGCACACTGTCAAGTCAAGCACTCTATTGATTTAATCCTAGGCATACCACTACCACATGAGCCAATATATAGAAGGTCAATTTTGGAAAATGATGAAATCAAGAGACAAATTCAAGAGTTGATTCAGAAAGGACATATTCGTCCAAGTGCTTCACCCTGTGGTAGTCCAATTGTCATTGCTAAAAAGAAAGATGGGACATGGAGACTTTGTATTGATTATAGGGAATTGAACAAAGTCAAAGTGAAAAATAGATATCCAATCCCTTGAATTGATGATTTGTTGGAAAATTTTTGGGGGGCTAAGTTCTTTACAAAAATTGACTTGAAATCTGGATATCACCAAGTACCAATTGATCTAGCAGATGTGTGGAAGACTGAATTTAAATCTAAGGAAGGTTTGTTTGAATGGTTGGTTATGCCTTTTGGCCTAAAAAATTCCCCAACAACATTTATGAGGTTGATGAATGATGTTCTTAGATCATTCATTGATTATTTTGTGGTTGTTTATTTGGATGACATACTCATCTTTAGTAGGACTTGGTCTGAGCATTTGCAGCATGTTGGACAAGTGCTTTCAACTCTGTAACAACACAAAATTTATGCCAACATTGAGAAGTTCTCTTTTGATATGCAAATTATTCAATACTTAGGGTATATCATTTATACTAAGGATTTTCATGTTGACCCAGTAAAGATTCAAATAATCAGAGATTGGCCATCTCCTAAAACTTTCACAGAGCTTCGCAACTTCTTGGGTTTAGCCAACTTCTATCATAGATTTTTTTTGGTTTCTCACATATATCATGGCCTCTCAATCAATCACTAAGGGGTGGAGCACAAGAAAAATTTTAGTGGACAGAGGCAAAGCAACAAGCATTTGAAGAGTTAAAGAAATGATTATGTTCAACACCAGTATTGGTCCTCCCAGATCTGCAACAATCATTCAAGATAGAAACCGATGCATTTGATTATGCTCTTGGCGCAATACTCACACAACATGGGCATCCTATTTCCTATCATAGTGAAACTTTTTCTGATATAGTAAATAGGCACCCCACCTATGACAAGGAGTTGTATGCTATTGTTCAAGCCTACAAACAATGGAAACATTATATACTGGGAAAGGAAACTATTATACATACAAACCATAAACCTCTTCAATTCTTGAAAACACAAGGGAAGTTGCAAAATGACAGACATCAAAGATGGTCAGCTTATCTACAAAAATTTCACCTCAACATTCATCATAAAAAGGAAGCAGTAACAAAGTGGCAGATTGTTTGAGTAGGCCTCCAATTGCAGGTTTGACAATGGTGTTGGATTCATGTGGTCATCAATCATCCACATGAGAACAACTATAAGGTATTGACCCTGATTTTGCTAACATATATAGTAATTTGGTAGAAGGAAAGTGTGTCTCTGATTTTCACTTGAAGGATGGGTTGCTTTTCCATGTTTGTCATATATGTGTACCCATTGAGGAACGAAATAAAATGATATGGGAAGCTCACTATAGCCGTGTTGCAGTACATTTTGGTATTGGTAAGACTACTGCTATCCTTTAAAAGTATTTCTATTGGCCAAAAACGAAGCAGGATATAATTTCATATATACAAGCTTGTGCAGCCTGTGCAATTGCAAAGCCAACAAACCGTAAGTTGGGTCTATACTTACCATTACCTATTCTTGATAATCCATGGCAGTCTATTTTAATGGATTTTATGTCTGGGCTTCCAACTACTAGGTGGGGGAATGATTGTGTATATGTTGTGGTAGATAGGTTTTCTAAAATGGCTATCATGGTAGCATGTAAAAAGATGATTTCTGCAGAAGAGACTGCCAAGTTATTTTTTGAACACGTTTGGGCTCATTTTGGTTTTCCCAAAATCATTATTTCTGATAGGGATAGCAGGTTAATTAGAAAATTTTGGTCTGCACTATGGGCTAAAATGGACACAAAGTTGACAAAGTCCACAACATTCCATCCCCAAACAGATGGGCAGACAGAAGTGGTGAATCAAATGATATTTCATATCTTACGAACATATCATTCAAAACATGCTCACACATGGGATGAAAGCTTACCCTACGTGCAACACAGCTACAACCGTGCACTCCATAGTACTACAAGGCATAGTCCATTTGAGGTTTGTCTTGGGTATCAACCATTGGCACCTATGGATGTAGCACTGCCAATTTTGCAATCTGATAGTCTATTAAATGCTGACAAGGAGGTAGATAAAGCAGAAAAAATTCATTGATAACATTAGACACCTACAACAACAAGTTCATGATATTTTGGAGTAGAGTAATCAGAAGTATAAGGAAAGGCATGATAAACATAGAAATCCTCATCACTTTTAGATTGGTGACAAGGTATGGTTACATCTTCAGAAAGAGCACCTTCATGGACCAAACAAGAAGCTTTGTCCTCTTCGTTATGGCTTGTATACTATTGTGAAGCAAGTTGGTGAGAATTCTTTTGAACTTAATTTTTCATCCTTCTTGGGCATGCATCCAGTTTTCAATGTGGAATTATTGAGACCCTATTTTCCTCCTTTGTTGGAAATTTCCCAAGCTACTGAACACATTCAAGCTACAGAATTATCTACTACTGTTCTAGTCTAGTGTGACCATGTTACTGAAGTCATTTTAAAGACTTTGAGAAATCAGAACATTCCTCTTTATCAGGTGGTTCGAGTTGGTCAACATCCTCATCAAGGCAAGTGGTTAACTAAAGAACAAATTAAAGCATAATTTCCTCATTTATTGCAGCAGGTTAGTGCAATGGGTCCCATTTCCTCTCAAGGGGGGAGGAATGATCAGGATGGAATGGGGAGATACTGAAATCTAATTTTTTAGTATTTTCTATGTCTCAGTAAACTGCATTTTTTAAGGTCTTTGAGGCATTTCTGGGATGATCTCCTCCAGGGAAGGGTAACCTTGGTTTCACTTCTTTGTTTTGGGTATACAATTTTTTATTATCTTTCCAACGAAGTAAACGGTTCACAAATCATACCTAGGACTAGAAAGTTATGCCTTCTCCAAGTAGGCCTAAATTTTAATATAGTTTTTTGAAATTTTTGGTAGTTTTAATAAGTTTATTTGTAATAACATTATGATGACTCTTCATTTCATTTCCAAGGTATTCTAGTGACCCTTGGGATCCATCATATTTGTATAAACTCAAATTTTGAATAGAATGGATTACCTTTTGGCTTGCAATTCTGTTGTTAGTCTTCTGGTTTTTATATTGAACTTAATAATACCACAGGTATCACACCAGGTATTGTAATCTGATTCATAATTCAGATCACAGGAGGAGGAATCTATAGACCATTTATTTCTACATGGCCAATTTTCTAGACAAATCTAATAGATTATAAAGGAAAAGTTTAACCTTCCATGGGTCTTTAATAGTGACATCAACAATTCATCCTTGATTGGAAGAGACCTACACATAACCCCCTGATTAGGTAATAATGATGGAAATTACCCCCGTATGTCTATTGGAGTCTATGGAAAGAAAGGAACAACCAAATATTTAGGGAGGCTAAAAAACTAGTGGAAGGTGTCTTTAAAGCTATGAGAAAACTGTTGGTAGAGAACTTGTCAACTACTACCTAGAAGTAGTCTGGCTACCCCCTACTCATTGGAACAATAAAATTTCCAAGAACTAGAACCTCCCAATGACTTATGCTCAATTTGATAATACTAAGAAACTACTTAGGAAAAGAACAAAGTATAATCCTTCTTTTATAGGGTGGTACAAGCTTAATTTTGATGCCGGAGATGCTAAATAAGATTATGCTATAGGTGGTGGGGTGATTAGAGACTCCAATAGAGATTTGATTGCTTCTTTTAATGGAAACTTGAATGGCCAGTACACTAGTAATCAAGTTGAATGTACGACTCTCCTATGGGGGATTACGATTGCTCTCTTGATTGGATTAAAAATCTTGATATAGAAGGTGATTCCAAAACTATAATTGAAACTACTAAAGGAGTTATTAATGCTAGTTGGTTTGTGGAAGAATTTATGGAAGCTATTAGGACACTTCTTTTAGGTTTGCATTCTTTTACTATATATCACATCTTTAGGGAAGGAAATAGTGTAGCTGATGCCATGGCTGGCATGGGCCTACCTATAGAGGGAATTAGATGTTGGAGGAAGGCTTATTACCTCCCACTCCATGTGAAGACCCTTATTTTGGGTGAAATTGTTTCTAATACAATGTAAATGGGGATTATATTTAAAATTCTTTGGGAGATATTAATTGGTATAATGATATGGTACAATAGGGGAAGTAGTGTTACACTTAAAATAATAAAAGAGAAACTGATAAGTAAAGGGCTCATAAATTTAAATATGATAATTGTGAATTTAAGGATGACAATATTTAGTCCTAGGAATTTTCCACGTTAAACTTTGATGTGGAAATTTCAAAGGGGTGATTACCATATGATGGAAACAAGTTAGTCATTAATTATGGGAAGACATCATATTAGGAAAGGTATGGAGGATTTTGAAAGATTTTTTAACCTTTGCATGTTGATCGAAGATTTTGTAATCTAGGCAAATTTTAATTCTAATTTGGTAATTGGTCATCTGCATGCACAGGAGGTCATGAGAGGTTATGAAGTTGTCAAGGGAATGAATATTCATAATTTCACTAAGTACTCAATTTATTTTGGGTATTTCCTTATGTTCTTAGCATCAAAGACAACTTAGGGCTTTCTAAATTTACTAGAGAGCAGTTGTTCTTGAGAACTACACCATGGGAGGTGACAGAGTTAGGGTTGAGCCTTCAAATAGGCATGAGTATTTTAAAGATACTACCATTTTCTAGAATATTTTTAAAGGAAGGGTGGCCCAATACATTGAAAATATGACTAACCACGATGAAAACTCGTCGACCTAGTTTGCTACTTCTTGGGTTGATCATAGGGTTTTGATGGGGGGAACCTCCTTTGAAGTGAATGAATATGTGATTGCAAAGGTGATAGGTCTTTCCATGAATGGGAGGAAATAGAAGAAGATGATCCATGTATTAGACATGGAGAGCCTAAACCATTTCTTCCATAAAAATGAAGCATCAGTCAAACACCATGGGGCTATGAATGCGAGCAATTACCCAAGCCTTGAGACCAAGTATGGTTAATGATATTGAAGTACTTTATGCTCAAAGGTAGATTTAGGGTATATTAATTTTACCATATGCCTCTACTAAACCATTTTCATAACCATAACATTATTTCATTCCCGTTGTTTTTATTACATTCCCTAGAAAACTTTGTCAAGGAAGTTGTTGATGTATCAAAAGAAATGGTAAAAAGACAATTCCCCTGCACCAAGGCCCCATCCTTAGGATTTATCACTTTCATTTAGCTCTCTACCCACTAAGGCCAATCATTTTCAAAGAAACCCTAAATTTTGTGACCCCTCCCTCGACTAGTCTGTTAGACTCACTTGGATCAAGCAAGAAGAAGGGCATTAAAAACCCTAGCCTTGAATCTTGGTCGGGAAGCCCTAAAACCCCCACCCATGCTGGAAATGGGGGGAATCGAAGGATAAAAAGAAAAAATAATAACCCCTAAACAAGAAGAAAGGGAAGACCCCTAAGAAAACTAAATTCACTATTCTAAAAATTGAAACTGACATAGAGACCATTGAAGAAACCAACAGCCCAAGATGGTTAACTAGACTGGCTACTCATCCTTTGGGTAAGGGGAAGAAACTAAAAGTGGAGACATATTCTAAAGAGGAAGTCGATAGTGGGAGTGAGGAGAAGAAAGACACTAGGAAGGAGGTGGAGGAAGATATTGAGAAGAATGAGGAAATGGTTAATAGTTATGACACAAAATAGCTCTTCTCATGTTTTTGAGAGCATAAAAATAGGCCCTATAGACCTAAACAATGATACGATGACTGCAGAAATAACTATTGCTAAGCATATTGCAGTTGGAACTCTTGGTGATCACCTGGATGGTAATTGTAACAAATGTGAGGCAACTGCTAGGGAGCTTAAAAAAATAAAAGCCAAAGTCTCAGAGATTGACAAAAAAATTGGTAGTATTTTGAGATTCTCCATGAGGGTTATGCATAGCTCTGCGACTTCCCTTTGTTTGATGCAGAAGAAGATGCTAAGCAATAATGATGACAATGAAAGCAATTATAAGGAACTCTTCAAGTTTTTGACTGAGGATTGGTCAATGACCTTGGAGCATATTCGATGCAATTACAAGGGAACTCACAAGGGACTGTGTCCCTTGTTCTGGTTTTTTTTTTGAACCTAGGTGCCACCATGGGCACAACATGAACAATATTTATATTTTCTTTGTTTTAAGCTAGAACATTAGTACTAGATGTTTTTATGTTTACTGGGATAGCCCTTTGTGGTTTCATTATTAGATTGATAGTAGTTTAGATAGAATGTTGGCTAGGTTTTAGCTCCTTTTTTATGTTGTGGAATTTTGGTATTAGCTGATCTTTTTTTATTTATTTATGTTAGTTGCTAGTTTTTGTTGTTATTGTGTTGTGACTATTAATTTGCTAGTCATACGCCCTCTGGATAGTTGTATTTAAGAGACAACACCCTCCTTTATGCTACTTTAATATCAAAAAAATTCTTTCATATTATTTACTTTTATAATATAGTGAGTGAAAATAAATTAATAAAATTAACTAAATAAATTAAATTTAAAGGGAGAAGTTTTTTCTGTTACAACATCTCATTTTATTAAATAATTTTTATCTAATAAATTTTAATCTTTATATTAAAATTTTATTTTATTTTATTATTGTAAAAAGAAATTAGTAATAATATATCATTTATTATTTAATTTTGTATTTATTTTGGTAAAAAAATTAAATGCAATACTTTATGGATAAGTGATCTAATATTGTAGTTAGTTTGGTTTATGGTATCTCTATTTGTTTTTGCTTACATCAATTTTGTATGTTTTTATTTAATCGATCATCATATATTCTCTTATTTAGAATTACATTTATATATTCGTTTCTTGCGTTTAGATTATTATTTAACCTTAAGATTCATTATCAAGTGGTTTAGGATTAACATAGCTCAATTCTAATGTAAGTCGTTCTTAAATTTAAATGATAGGTTCCCCTCTCATTTTATTAATCATTATGAGAAAACTTAGCACAAATTTGTTGAATATGTTGTTATGCTATTGCATTTTAAAACATTTATTTTATATTCACTTTCAATCTAGGACATGCAAGAAAACAATAAATCATTCAAACACATTTATCTTTCTTAAGGGACTAAAAACTGACACCTACAAATAGACCACCTACATTTTGGTGAATGTTGTATTCAATATTTCTTAGTGCCATTATTTTTGTCAACCGAGAGGTGACATGTGTGAACACATTCACAAACAAGTCAAAAATAAAATATAATAAAAATAGTGTGTCAAACACTACCTTGACATACTTAGCTATTCAGAGATGTAGGTGAACAAATTTTGAAACAAAAACTCTATCAAACTATTCTAACATGACATTAGTCAATTTCATATGTTAAATCAAGTCTACACTACTTAGGGTCAACCTTATGGCACTAAAGATTATGTCATACAAATTCCTAAAATAATATAAATTTTAAGAAAATCATAAAAAATAACATTAATTTTTCGACAATAACAACTTAACTTTACAAATCTTCAACATTATTCTTTTATCATCAATTTTAAAACTAAATATCAATACGTATCAAAATTTATTTTTTCACATATTATACAATTATCTATCCCAATTCTATTTTATTATTTACATTTTTTTAATGTAAATAACCTAAAAAAATCAATAATAGAGTTATTTTAAACAATAATATCCCCAATTTACAAATGAAACAAAGTATCCATTCCCTTGATTTTTTAGAGCTCCAAATAATTGAAGAGTTGAATTTCATCGGTTGAAGGAGATATATTAATGAATTAGGGTTCGAGTTTGACGTCCCTATGGCCGTATTTACAACGTGATTAGACGTTTCACGTTTCTTCTTAAGGTATTATGCTTGTAATATTCCTTATTCTCCCAAGTTTGGCATCAAAATACCCTCCGCTGAACATGACATTAAAAATGATCCGTGTCATGATGTCTCAGAATAGTAAATATTGTACTTTTTCATACGACGTTGATAGTTTCTCATGGTGATAAACCTAAACTATGTCATCTATTTTAGCGATTGTAAATAAAACAGTTAGTGGGTGAGGTTTTACCACTTGGGAGTGTATTAGGTATTAAAGGTGGTTTAGTTTTAAATTGTCATTGAATAAATTATAGATAGTAATAAGTTGAGTGATGTTATACATTCATTTACTTTTTGTGTACATATATATAATTTATATTCAATTTTCTTATCATTTTGTCTCTTTATTATAAGGATGCATGAGATAACGTGATGTAAAATGCTTATAATAATATTGCAAGTACATAATTAGAAACTTTAATATATATAATGTCATTTTAATATAAATATGTTAATGTAATACCATCTATGATAAAGTGAAGCAAATAATAATGTATATAATACACTTGTCAATTCAAGTAATATAAAATTGAGTGATGTAGTATATAAATATATGGAGGATATGAAGCAATCTTAACAACTATTAAACTCTTATCATGAGTTTCATAGAGTAAAAATAATTTGAAGTAAAATATTTTCAAGTTGAATTGAAGTTGAGGAAATATTGTTTGCTTATAATTTTTCATTGAACTCCATTTTTCTAAGTGTTTAGGTGGCTTTAACATTGTTTAGAGGCTTGATAAGGTCCATTAGTTATGGATTGGTTGTATGATTGTCATGGATAGGGGACTTTCCTAGCTCATGTTGCTTCTATAGTGATAATTATTGGAGGGTGCTTATAAATGTGGCTCGGGATGTTATGGATTTTGAGTTGGCTAGTACTAGGACAAAAGATGCTCTTAGGGATGGTGACATTCCAGTGTATCATGTTCTTTCTACTTCTTGTATGTGTACAATAGGGAAAAGGAAGCAATGCAAATAGGGTGATTACTCCTTTTCAAAATTACACATTTGGAAGGAAGATGTCCCAATAGGCTAAGAAGGTCCCAAGCGCTAAATGGGTCAATGATACTTCACTAAATATGTAAAATTGAAAACGAGAAGATGGTAATGAGATAAGAAATGTAGATTAGGGAAGATCTATATGCACTTGAAAATTAAATGGGAGAAAGGCTACATTAGATCTGAATATCGGGTAGATAGAATCTCTAAAATACCTATAACTACTCATCTAAAGCCCGAAGACTGTAACCTACTCCCAAAATAGATTTGAACATGTTGTGGGAGGTACAGAACGTCTGAAACAGTATGTTCCTAGGAAAAAACATTTGAAGTGTTATGTTCCTTGGCTTTTTGCCATAAATTTTTAGGAAATTTACAATAGCTCTTGATCTTTCCGAATTTTCTCGGACAACTTCATAATCCGTTGTTGCACACATAAAAATGGGGAAAAAGGTTGGATAAAGGGGCTTGTCTTAGTCAAACCCCTATTTAGAAATCAACCTTGAAATGAAACAAAATAGGAGAAAGTGTGTTGTCTTGTAGCGGAGGCTAGATCTAGTAAATGAAGTATATCATACCTTGGCAACACAAATGCTTCTTTCAATGTGATCAAGTATGTTGATGTAATAGATTTGACTTAACATAAAAATGCAAAATAAAATTATTAAAGAAAAAACCTCATGGGATGGATGTTGTAATTCACCATAATGTTTGATTGAGGAGAAGAGAGAGAGAAGACTTAGATGAATGTGTATCTCTTTGTTTGATAGAAAAGTCATTTTCTTGACCTCCAATGGGGGAAAGAAGCTAGATCTATGGAGACAAACACCTTGAATGCTTGAAAAGAATGAATGTTTGAATGCTTGGACTTGATGGCTTGATGGATCTTGGACTTGATTTGCATCCTTGCACTTAATAGCTTGAATGCTTGATTGTTTGATTGCTTGATGTTGGATAGCTTGTGGATGCCAAAATGAGGAGAGATATGGCGTTTGTATGCCTCTCACAATATTTTAGGGCTTAAAACTCAAGTAGGCCAAATGTAAATCAAAATCCCCTGCCAAAACACCAAGATAGGCCACTAGTCAAAATTTGAGCCAAAAATGTTAAGGAACATACCGTTTAAAATGTTGTGTTCCGAAGAACATAATATTTGAAACATTTTGTTCCACCCAATCAGGGCCCAAATCAAAACCATGGGTACTATACAATGAGAGGATGCAAGATTACAACTAACAGTTGATTTTAAGGTCAGAAGAGAATGAAAAAGGCCATAAATGGTAGTATAGCTTACCTAGGTCATGACATGAATGATTTGATTGGAGGAACAATAAAGAAGCACACTTAGAAATAAGAGCTAACCTTGTTTTTTTACAAGATTGAAATGAAAGAGGACCCATATTTGAATTTAGATGTCCCTTAAGTGTCATATGAGGTCCTGATATATAAAATACATAAAGGCAAGTGAAAAATAGTCCTTAAATTGTACACAAATTAGGTGCTTACAATTTAGGATAGTACATTTATCCCCCACTTAAGTGGGGGTATGAGACAACCTGATGCTCAAAGTAAAATAAATGAGAGAGAAGGGAAAAATAGAGGAAAAAGAGAGAAATGATCATGGGTGAAATGAAAAGAGATAAGCCATCACTAAGTTTAAGGTCACTATCCCCCCAAACATGATGTTAGCTCATACATCCATATGCAAGGTCATATAAAACAAATCAAAAGCCTAAAACTTACTAAGGTTCAAAGTCAACTAGTTGAAGAGACCTCAATGACCCTAATATCTCAACCACTAGTATCATGCTCAAAATGATATTGCAAGAGCATAAATGAACACATGAAAAGGGAATCACCAAAGATGACACAAAAATCCATTATCTAACCCACTAGCATAGCTATGAGCGCATATAGAAAGAAGAGAGAGGGACCATGAATCTAACAGTCTAGCAAGTTGTGTTATGCTAGGTGATTCATGGGAGAAGAAGAGGAGGAGAAGGAAAGGATAGAAAGTTGTGTTATGCTAGTTCCACTTATCCAAAATAAAGAGGGAAGGAGAATTTATGGTATATAAAGTTGTGTCATGCTAGTGAATTCTACCATGAAAAATTTGCACATGGGGTGACTTGAAAAACTTTGTACTCGAGGGAAAATTATGGGATCAGTCCTATGAAAATCATTATCTCCACGGTGACCCAAAAAGGATGATGAGTCCTAAGGAAAGCATTGTATCCTTAGGAATTAAAAACAATCAATCCTAAGGAAAGCATTGTCTCCTTAGGGATCAATAAATGAGATCATTCCTAAGAAAAGCATTATCTTCTCAGGGATCCAAAAGTGATCAATCCTAAGGAAAGCATTGTCTCCTTAGGGATTAATAATAATGATTATTCCTAATGAAGGAATTGTATCCTAGGGATCAATACGGTTACATAATGTACAAGGAGGTCACATATATGCCCCCCTTCTTATGATGATGACATAGGACTATGGTGACATCATAAGGAAAATAGAACAAGGATACCTGTTGGAAATGAGATAAGTAACTGAGAGGGGAGGGGTGAATCAGTTACTCTAAAACAAATCCTTGTCCCTTAGAAGTATAAATACTTCAATACTGTTACTCGGGTTAGCTAAGGTATTCTTCTGTAGCTCAGGTGTTCCTTCTGTAACTCGGGTGTCAAAGCAATATTTAATGCAATTATACTTAGAGATTAAGTAAAGAAACATAAAGCATAAAAAAAGTAACAAGTACACATATGACACCAAGATTTAACATGGAAACCCAATATGGGAAAAACCACCAATGTAACTAGTTACTATTTTTCACTCTTCTGAAGTGAGCCATGTTAGGAGCCAAGCCTGTTAAAGGTTACAATAACACACTATTAGGTGTGACCTATTTGAAGGATTTAATCACCCTGTGAGGAGTGGCCTTGTTAGAGGTCTTCAACACTTCAATATAGAAATGCTACCTTGTGAGAGGATTTGCAAAAGACTGTTAACTCTACTCTATTAAGATATTTTGATCACTACTACAATTGTTAGAAAGTAACAATGGATTGACCTATATGTGTAAGAAATTGTCTTTGCTGATTCATATCTCTGCTTGATTGTAACTGGATCCTTGCTGATTAGATATTCTATTGCACCTCCGAGTGTTCTGTATTCAATCAGAATGCCATTTGATTTTGCCTTCACAGAATTCCATACTTGTGCCTTTTCACTTTCACTTCTACTTACACAATTAGACTTCAACACATTCAATCCAAACTTGACCTTTCATAAATACATGGTAAGCCCTATCAAGTCAGCTTGAATAAACTCTATATGATAAATCATAATTTAGTTGACCTCATATAACAATTTAATTGCATAATGCAAATCACTATTAGTCAGCTACAACTGAATGCCCGACCGATACTGAAATGCCCGAGTGAACTCGGTCAACATTGAACTTCTTCAATGCCTGAACTCAACTCATTCTGTTTACCAACTGTGCTCGGTCTGAATGTAGACATTAGTGTAAAACCACTACATAAGTGTATATACATGTGTAACATCAATGACAATACACAATTGAATAATTGTCTTCCACAATCTCCCTCTTTGGCATTGATGACAACACAACATGTCATAATACAAAGAATTTGTGGAGCAACAAAAAGTTTCTTTAATGTCTTTAACTTTATTCTGATTCTCCCTCTGACAATTTCCTTAGCTTCATTCTTATTCTCCCTCTGACAATGTCCTTAGCTTCATTTTGATTCTTATATATTATAGAAAACTCTCCCTCTTTGACAACAAATGCCAAAGACTCTATTTCCACAAATATTATTTCTCTTTGAAGTTGTAATGTACTTGAATGTACTAATTCATCTGCAATGGGCTCTGATAGATCTGCATCAACTAAATATGCATCACTGTCGCTCGGGTTGATGCATCACTAAACTGTATTTTAGTGACCCCTAGGTAGGGGAAGTACCCCTATCTTTCCTCTAAGATACAAGAACACATCCTTAGGTAAGGGTTTGGTGAATATGTCTACAACTTGTTCTTTGGTGTTTACATATTCCAACCTTACTTCTCTATTCTGTACTAATTCCCTCAAGAAATGATATTTTATTGCTATGTGCTTGGTTTTGGTGTGTATCACAGCGTTCTTTGAGATGTTAATGGCACTGGTGTTGTCACAGTAGATAATAACTGGTTCTTTTATCTCTACCTTCATTCCTGACAACAACTGCTTGATCCATATGATGTTAGAATAGTTCACTGCTGCAGCAACATATTCTGCCTCTGCTGTAGATTGAGAGATACAATTATGTTTCTTGCTAGTCCAAGACATTAACCTTTTTCCAAGAAATAAATCTCCACCACTGGTGCTCTTCCTATCATCGACACTTCTAGCCCAATCAGCATCAGTGAATGCTTTTAAATCAAAGTTTCCACCTTTCTTATACCATAAACCATAGTCTTCAGTACCTTTCAGATATCTCATAATTCTTTTGATTTCCATTAGGTGATTATCTCTGGGATTAGCTGAAAATCTTGCAACAATACCAACTACCAATGCAATATCAGGTCTGGTGTGCACAGCATATTGCAATTTTCCAATCATGGATCTGTAATTGGTCTAATCTACCTCTTTTGAATCATCATCCTTAGATAGTTTCTGTCTAGTACGCATGGGTGCTCCAATAGGTTTGGAATCTTCCATGCCAAATTTCTTGAGTATCTCCTTGATATATTTTTGTTGAGTAATGTAGATACCATCCTTCATTTGATGTACTTGTAAACCAACAAAAAATTTGATCTCACCAAACATAGACATTTCAAATTCTTTGCTCATAGCTATAGAGAATGCTTTTCATAGGTCATCATAACCAGTGAATAATATGTCATAAAAAAATATATCTACTAACAGTATTTTGTTTTGTGGTCCTTCTTTGATGTACATGCTATTGTTATCATTGGTTCTCTAAAATCCAATGCTTATTAGATAACTATGTAGTCTTTCATACCAAGCTCTGGGCACTTGCTTTAGTCCATACAATGCTTTGTGTAGCTTGCAAACCATATTTATTCTATTGGGATCAATAAAGCCTTCTGGTTGTTCAATGTAGACTTCCTCTTCTAGGATTCCATTCAAAAATGTAGACTTCACATCCATTTGATATACTTTGTATCCTTTATGTGCAACATATGCTAGAAGAGTTCTGACTCCTTCAAGTCTTGCAACAGGAGAAAAAGTTTCTCCATAGTCAATACCCTCTTCCTGAGCATATCCTTTACAAACTAGTCTGGCCTTGTTTCTACAGACTTTCCCATTTTCATCCATCTTGTTTCTGAAAACCCATTTGGTTCCCATCACATTCTTGTCCTTTGGCCTAGGTACAAGAGTCCAAGTTTCCTTCTTCTCAATCTGCTCAATCTCTTCATTCATCGCCTCTATCCAAATTTCACCATTGAATGCATCTTTAACAGCTCTAGGTTCAAATTCACTTAGTAAGCATGTACCTTTTAGTTTATTTCTTGTCATTACACCTTCTGTCTAATCTCCAATTATTTTCTCAGGTGCATGATGCCTTTTCACATATCTAGAAAGTACTGGATCCGTCAATCTAGATTCTGGACTTGATCCACTAGGTCTGTCATTCTCAAACATTCTTTCTTATTCCTTTGTCTGATACTTGGTTCCCTCTGACTGTGACTTGGGTCCTTCTATCTGTGACTTGGGTCCTTCAGTCAGTGACTTGGGTCCTTCGACTAGCACTTCATGTTGCACATTTTGCAACTCATGTAGTACAGTTTGTGTCAGTATATGTTGTCCCATCACTATTGCTTGAGTCATAGGTATAGTATCAGGTTCATGATATACAAAGTTTCTATAGTCTTCAGGCTCTTTACTGCTCTTCTCTTCACTTTTTTCTGCAAACTCATCAATCTTGACATGTACACTCTCTATGACTTTATGAGTAGTAAGATTTAGACATTTGTATGCTTTTCTTTTACATGAGTAACCTAGGAATATTCCTTCATCACTTTTTGCATCTAGTTTCCCATTTCTTACTTCCTTCAATATGTAGCATCTACTTCCAAATACTTTGAAATAATGAACATTAGGTTTATAGCCATACCATAATTCAAAAGGTGTCTGATTACGACCTTTCTTCAGTTGAACTCTGTTCAAGGTGAACACTATAGTGCTGATGGCCTCCTAGTATTTGGTAGCAACATTCTTTTCAATCATTAAGGTTCTGGCACAATCCATTATGGATCTATTTCTCCTTTCTGCTATTCCATTTTGTTGTGGTGTACCAGGGGCAGATACCTATCTTTTGATTCCTCTTTCACTGCAGAATTCAGTGAAATCATTAGAAATGAATTCTCCTCCTCTATCAGATCTTAGGCATTTTAGTTTCTTTCATGTTTCTTTTTCAACTCTTGCGAGATACCACTTGAATTTCTGAAAAGCTTCTGATTTCTCTCTAAGAAACATGACAACCATCATTCTGGAATGATCATCAACAAACAGAATAATTTTTTTTTCTCTAGTATAGTTTATTGTTCCAATTGGTCCACATAGATCAGTATGTACCAATTCCAAGACTTCATCAGTATTGTAATTCTTGCTCTTGAAGCTAGTCTTTCTCATCTTTCCAATTTGACATTGTTTGCATATTGCTAACTCAGGTTTCTTCAAGATAGGAATACCTCTGACTCTTTTGTTCTTGCTTATGTTTACCAGATTGTCAAAATTCACATGACACAACCTTTTATGCCATAACCAACAATTCACATGACACAACCTTTTATGCCATAACCAACAATTCACATGACACAACCTTTTATGCCATAACCAACTTTCTTCTACTTGTGCAATAAATCACGAACCTTCAGTGAGATCAAGATAGAATAAATTACCTTTTGTTTGCCTGCTAGTTCCAACTAGGTTCCCTTTACCATCCAGGAGCTTGGCCTCACTATTCATAAATTCTACTTTGAAGCCAATATTGTTCAGCTGTGCTACACTGAGTAGATTTCTCCTTAATCCTTCAACCCAATAAGCATTATCACATTTGATTCCTTCTGTCAGAATAATGCAACATTTTCCTTTTACAGGGAAACGTTCAACATTCCCAAAACTGACACTTCCACCATCATAGTGTTCAAGACGTTCAAACTTTGTCTTATCACCAGTCATGTGATGAGAAAAACCACTGTCAATTATCCAAGTATCATTTTTATTGATGTGTGAGAAAAGTGCAGTCTTTTCATCTTCCTAATCCGACTCATCCTTAATGGAAATATAAACCATTTGTTCTTCTTCATCACTGTCAGAATCTTTTTCAATATAACAAGACTTCTTGCCTTTATCCTTATAGCTTTTGTGGTTATTGAAATATTTCTTGCCTTTGAATTTGTTAAACTTCCTCTCATCCTTGTCTTCCTTGTTTGGACACTTTGCAACAATGTGACCAACCTCATTGCATGAGAAACAAATCAATGGTATCTTTCCTTTGTATTTCCTTTTGCACCTCTTCTTGCAAGAAGTGCTTCAATGATGTCATCTTCATCATCGGATTCATCATCGCTGTCACTTTCAATCTTCTTTCCTTTAGAGTACCTATCCTTCTTACCAAGGTTCAATTTGGCTTTGAATGCAGACTCAAGATTGCTAGAGCCAGGAGAGTAGTTGTCAAAATTGTCTAGCTCAAAGGTTGTAAGTCTTCCCACTAATGTATCCAGAGTAATGTCTTTGTTACACCTCATTTCTTGAATGGCTGAAACTATAATAGCATAGATAGGGAGTAAAGTTCTGAGTACCTTGCTGACTACTATAGTATCTTCAATTAGTCCACTTGCTACTCTGATGACACTTACAATCTTCTTGATTCTTTCATTGTGCTTTGTGATATCTTCTCCTTATTTCATTTTCATCTGGTCAAATTGTCCTCTTAGACTTTATGCTTTAGCTCTCTTTACATTTGGATCACCTGCATGAATGTCTTGCAGTTTCTTCCACATATCATGGGATGTAGGGCAGTCCTTGACTTCATCAAATTTTGAATAGATGAGTGAAGAAGCTATGTCAATCATCATTATGTTATGAAGTTTTCATTCCATCATCTGTTCCACAGTCATAGTCCCCTTTTGGTGCAACATATTTGGTCTCTAAGAATTGTAAACCAACATCTCCAATAGTAGATAGATGTAGCTTCATCAGTTCCTACAATGCTAGGAAATTGTCTTTGTTTAGCTTTGGGATCTCCCTCCTATAAGACATCTCTGATCTTTAGCTTAGGCCTTGAAACCTTTCCTGAAAGCACTTGAAGCTTTGATACCAATTGTTGGAAATGAGATAAGTAACTGAGAGGGGAGGGGTGAATCAGTTACTCCAAAACAAATCCTTGTCCCTTAGATGTCTAAATACATCAATACTGCTACTCAGGTTAGTTAAGATATTCTTCTATAGCTTGGGTGTTCCTTCTATAACTCGAGTGTCAAAGAAATCTTTAATGCAATTATACTTAGAGATTAAGTGAAGAAACATAAAGCATAAAACAAGTAACAAGTACACATTATAAGTGATGAAAAGTAGCCTATCCAAGACAATCACTAGAACATGCAAACGTTAGAGATTAGTCATTCAAAACAAAATTTAAAGAGTTAACATGTTCAAGTGAATGAAATAAATAAGACAATAACTAAAACCACAACTTCCGATGAGCCAAACAAGGGAACCCAATGCCTTGTTGATTTGCTCTTAGAGATTATTATGGGTGTGCTCTCCCAACACAATAACTTAATCCCACTATGATTTGGATGGATGAAACTATAATGCAAGCTAATGATGGATGAAGATCTCAAGAACAAGTATGAAGAAATTTTCTCAAGCCATTCACCATTGATGAAGATGCAAACTAATCTAGATTGATATGCAAAGACTAACTAAGAATCATTCTATTATAGACCTAAGATGTGATATCTAGATACAAAAATGAAATAAACATGAAAATGAGATGAACAAAGATTGCTATGAAATGCTAAATTGCTTAAAGAAATCTAGAGCTAAACTAGCATGATAACATTGCATAAAAGGGAGATGATTTGCTCTTGACAATGACCTCTATTTATAATTTTTTGGAGGAGAGAGAGGGCTTGGATGAGGTGGAGCTCATGTGAAATCCACATAGGTGCCACATGAGGGACATATAAGCCATGTAAGAGGCCAACTTTTCTCACATATGTGTGAGCAACTTTGGATGTGATGGGTCAAAGTGTACTTAAAGTACACACGTGAAGGATCTTGTAAGAGGTGTAAGAGTTTTGGGCCAATGAGACGATTTTAAAAAGTGTAAGAGGGTGTAATCATAGGTGTAAGAAATCTTATTGGCACCAAATAAGGATTATTTAGAAAAGTGGATTTTTGGAAATTCGCTCACACATGTGTGAGCAAATAATTAGGACTAATTTGTGTAGGAATCAAGAAATTAGCCTAATTAACCTTAGTTAATTATTGAGTAGGTTTATTTGGTGAGAGTGATGTGAGGTAGGGTAGGATCTAGGTTCAAATTAGCTTAATCCAAATTTAAAATTTAGATTAATTATGGTTTAGTAGAATTAAGTCATGTGGAGGAATAAATAAATTAAAAATTTATTTAAAAGGGACTAATGAGGGGTAATGTAATAAAATTTAATACATAAAGGGGATAATATTTAAATTAAATTTAAATACTAAGGAAAATGAATTATATTTAATTAAATAAATAGAATAATATAATAAATATAATCAATTAATTAAAATTAATTATAATGCTATGGGAATATTAATTAAATTAATATAAGGACGATTTTAGACATCTACATTTTGCCCCTCTTTGATGCGGCATTGAAAGTGGCATCACGTCAAAGAAAATAAAATAAGATGTCCCAGAAAGGTCAGGAAAACCTACGACAGCGAGAGCGGATGAGGGTGCCCCTTGAGAAAATACAAGGAAAAAATATTTTTTTTAATAAAATTTTCTCGAAAAAGGTAGGAAAAAAGGGGAAAGAAGACCAGTTTCGTGGCATGTCCAAGAAAAATAGAGGAAAAATGGGGACCAGAACATAGAATGGGGAGAAGGATAGAAGGAACAGGTCCCAAGGGGGTATAAATATTCCACCGGGGCCCATAGAGAAGTCACTTTCACTCACAGATAGAAAAAAGAGAGAAGAAAAGGAGAGCGATGGTAGTAGAGTGAGAGTGAGCACAAATTGGGGAGCACATTCGGGTCTACTAGCGACCGGCAGACACAGGACCACCGGTGAGTAGTCGAATACCACTTTGTCTTTTATGTTTTTAACACTTTTTAGGTATTTATGGTGTAATTAATGTGTCCCAAACTAACGCGTAGTGCAGACGGTGGTTGCCTAACCACCGTCTGCACAGACGGTGATCAACAGATCATCGTTTTCACAGATGACTGATCTGCGATCTGTGTCTATGCAGACAGAGATCGGTTGATCTCCGTCTATGAGGGTAGGGGGAGGGGAGAAAATTCACAATGGAGATGGCGGAGTTGGAACTCAGCTGTCTGCGTGGCAAAGAGGCGGAGACCTAAACTGACGTCTCCGCAGATTGGCATTTCTGAAGATTCACTGTCTGTGAGGGTCAACCACCGTCTCCATAGATTGACCCAAAAACTCAAGAAGAAAGGGAAAATAAAAGGGAAGAAAGGGGCCAAGAGCATTTTTTGATGCCCCGACATAGGCTAGGGGCATTTTTCAATGCCTCAGAATGCTATCTGATATCTGACATAAGCTAGGTTGGATGCAGGAGGAGACTATCACCTTCCAGGCGAGGGAGTGCTTCCCAACTACAATGGTGCTGGAGCATGAGTTGACAGTGGTTGAGTGGGGGATCATGACTCTATGCGGGTTGGAGCACCTAAATCGGTGGCCACATTTGAGAGCACATAATGCGCTTATGTATGCTTTGATCGAGAGGTGGCACAACACCACTTCAAGCTTTCACTTCCTGACAGGGGAAGCTACTATCACCCTCCACGATGTGTGGAGGATCTACAAAGTGCCTATTCAGGGGCTGATAGTTGAGTATTGCCTTGAAGGTTTAGAGCCCTACATGGAGATGGAATTTGGACGAAGGTATGTAGATCTGCAGACTACATGGAAGTGGATGTCTTAGGCAGGAGCGATGACACTTCGGCTACGGTTGCGGCGGGTGGCCTTATACTTGGCCGAATTGATAGGAGGTCGGTTGATGCCTGATCATGTAGGCAAGAGATTCTCTATAGACTAGGCGCGAGTGCTTAGTAGTATGGTGGAGGATGGAGATCACTACTACTGGGGGTATACCATCCTCGGGATGCACATTGCTTCTTATATGGGTGTGGGAGCACATTGCGGTCATATGACCGATCAGGCAGCGAGAGACCCGAGCGACTTACGAGCCATTCACATGTAGGTACCAACCACCCATTAGTTATGAGGCCACAGACTCAGTGGGATATTGGTGATGGAGGATTGATGAGATGGGGGAGATTCAGTGGGCACTATATGCATGGTGTGAGGCCTAGGGACACCAGATCCCATAGCAGGATGGGTACATGGAGGATGAGTTCTATGATTCTTATTATATGAGATTTGTGCAGACGGACTATTGGCTCATTGGGCGGATAACATACATGATCTCTAGATACATTCCTTTGAGGGTACAAAGATAGATGGGACAGGTGTAGGAAGCGGTTCCAGATGGGTTCCCACATCCAATAGTGACACGAGAGGTGGAGAGCATCTGGGGTTGGGATTCAACCCATGTATAGCATGAGCATCTTGGATAGGGATGATAGAAGTTCCATGGGTTAGGGCGCGGGAGTCCCTACACGATGCTAGGGTAGTGCCAACATATGCTCAATGGTGGGTAGCACATAGACCGGTCAGGTTAATAGTGCCAGGGATTATACAGGCAGATGAGCAGCCTAGAGAAGGAGGAGATGGAGGGGGTCAGGATGATGATGAATATGATGAGGATGGAGGAGGGGCTGGGGGAGGAGAGTACAGCCCAGGGTTGCAGCTTAGAGGTGGAGAGGGAAGGTAGAGACACTAGTGGAGAGGCAGCCTCCTATAGTCCTAGGTGCATAGGGACAGGATCAGGGATAGGGGCCGCAGGGGCCACGCGATCAGGGACATGGGCCACAGGGACAGGTACCACCAGTCGAGCATATAGCCAAGGATATTCATGAAATCATGGTAGGAGAGCAGGATAGTCTTCAGACTAAGTTAGGTAGGGTACAGGGCTTGTTAGCGACATCTCAGGCGACTGAGGTGAGCGCACAGGCAGAGATCCAGAGGCTGCAGGGGTTATTAGCTACGGCTCAGGCTGCATCTAGCAGTTTGCAGATAGAGCTAGCCAGGGTATAAGGGGAGTTGGTAGCGAAGATATCTCAGGGGGATAGTGCGTAGAGAGAATTAGATCTCTTATAGGCATAGGTGGATAGTGGGGAGTTTTCTTTTGCACAGGAGGGGGATGGTACGTAGGAGCTGGAAGCTATGTCAGCATAGATAGAAGCTCTGACAGTAGAGTGAGACTTAGCACGGAGATGTGCAGAGGATTATAGAGTGGAGCAAGAGATAGCTCGTCAAGAAGGCAGGGTTGCAGGTCTGGGACAGGTGCTGGAGGATGCTTTTGCAGCGTAGAGAGATGCTGGTCAGAGAGGCTAAGAGACTGCATATTATATGGGTCTCTATCATAGCGTAGTGCCAGAGGGGTTATGATAGCCTGCATACTCAGAGAGATCACAGACTGAGAGCACAGGGCAAGGCTCGTAGGGATCGGTGGGGTTACCACCACGTCCAGGTAGTGGTGCAGGACCATCACAACCACCACCATGATTCATCTTAGACCATTTTTGATACATATTTTTGTATGATTTATGCGATACATGATGTACTACAGACATTTTGAGATATATACGTGGAATTTTGTGAACTATTTGGAATTTATGAACTTTATTTCATGATGCTATATGATGTGATGTTTTATGTAGGATGTATGCATTTTTATATTACATATGTTGTTTATTACTGACATGCAGGATGAGATGAATGTATATGATTATACTGACCTATTTGTGATACAAGGATGGGACACATAGTTAGGTGTGATATGTAGATGTTTATGGATGTATGTATTTTACATGTATTGATGCAATGTGATGGTAAATAAATGTAAATGTAATATATAATGAATCCTAAAATGAATGAATCTTAAAATGATGTTAATGACTTAACAATGCAACTAAATAATGAATGAAATGGATAATGAATGGAATATGTAACTAAAATAACTAATGAGTAATGAATGAAGTAACAAGGCAACTATAATGAATAATGATTAATGAATGGATTCAATGTAATGGAACTAAATGCAACCTTAATGAATAATGATTAATGAATGAAGTAACAATGCAATTGTAATGAATAATGATTAATGAATGGATATAAGTAACCTAATGAATGAATGCAATATGACACATATGGGGACACTATTTTTGTGTGTATCAAATAGGTCTAATAAAATCACTTAGGTGACTGGATAGGGGGAATAAATAGAAACCTTGCCAAGAGAAAAATCAAAGTGCAATATGACCTAGCTAAGATGCAATGCTAACTACATGATAATAGTGGGATTTATAGCATGTTAATGTTGGAGATCACACCCTAGTTTGATATTGCAAAAGGAGTTATGCACCATGTGCTAGGAAACACAAGTGACATGGTTCCTTTTCATGGACTAGACTCTCAGACAAATAGGTTGTTAGGAACAAGAATGCAAGATATCAGGTATGATGAGACCTATGAAATGTTACTCATGAGGAGACGCAGTACATCTAGATATTTTTAGGGATTTGAGATGCATGAATCCTGGCCCCAGTGAGGCATACATAGTCATAACTAAATATCAAAACATAAATGAACTAACAATCTATGACAAGAAGATCATACTAAAAATGACACGTATTTCACTATACGCTCACCATAATGAACCAAGATATAAAAGATCAAGGCTGTCATGATAAGGATATAGTAAAACTCAAGATAAAATTGATAAAAAGGTATCTTGACCAAGGGGTCATTCAGTCCAAAAGTTCTTGCCATGAACAATTTTGACGTGAGAATTGATAGAATAGCCAACACCGAAAGGATGCATCCTGATGGGCCAAAAATTGATTTGAGAGAAATGGGAATTCATTGGTAATTGCTTGTCAATAGAATGAAACAAGGAAAGTCAATCTATCTGCTGATTTGTTGGAAACGTTTGTGGTCACTATGTCTAGAACAAAGCTCAGTGTGTATATGGTAAGCTCAGTCATGTGGGAATTGTTATTGCAGAGGTGGAAAATGGGCAAGGAACTACCTGCACAGATATGGGTAGTGACTTTAATTATAGAAGGTGACATAGGCTGTATGGAAAAAATGTGGGAACAGATGGTGGCTCTGACTACACATGGCGCCTAAAATAGGTTTTCACCATCGTACTTATCCATTGCACCACCGAAGTGGTTTTCATAGATGGATGGATTTATTTCTCTTTTTCCTTTTTGATACTTTTTCAAGCTTTTATATTTTTTATGCTTTTTTGATTTTTTTGATTTTTTTGCTTTTGCTTGCTTTTTGAATGTTTTTGGATTTTCTGCTTTTCTAATTTTTTTTGGATTTTTGAAAATTTTGGCTGTACAATGGATTGCTGATGAATCAAGCATAGAAGCACTTGAGATGTACAATATTTATAGGATTAGGGATAGGATCTCCCTCTGGTGATGCAATCTGGTAAGCGTCAAAGCCATACTTTGTTGTGATGATGAAGGGCCCCAACCAATTAGGTTCAAACTTTCCTTTCTTTTCACGGTTCTGGAGGTTCTTCATATTGTGCTGCAAGACAAGATCACCAACCTCAAACTAACGAGGCTTGATCCTTTTGTTGAACTAAATTCGAAGGCAATTTTGATACACGCGGAGGTGGTTTAGGGCACTGAGGTGTCTCTCATCAAGGAGTTCTAGCTCTTGCAAGCGGAAAACTCTATATTCTTCTTCAGACAACAGATTCTTGAGAGAAATTATGAGGGAAGGGAGCTCAATTTCAATGGGTAGAATAGCCTCAGTACTGTAAACAAGGGAAAAGTGGGTGGCTCCAGTGGGGGTTCAAATGGAGGTGCGGTAGGCCCAAAGGGTGGGATTGAGGTGAAGGTGCCAATCACGGCCAACTTCATCAACTATTTTCTTGAGGATTCTAAGGATGGTTTTATTCGTAGCCTCTACTTGACCATTACCTTATGGAAAGTAATTGTATGAGGTATGGTGGGTAATGCTAAATTTCCTACAGAGCTCTGTGACATCCTTTTTCTTGAAAGGTCCTCCATTATCAGTAAAAATGTCCTGAGAAATGCCACAGCAACAGCTAAGATAGTTCAAAATCAACTTTGAAATCTATTTTCCAGTGGTGTAGGTGAGAGGAACAACTTTGACCCACTTGGTAAAGTACTCAGTAGCAACAAGGATGTATTTATGGCCATTGGAAGAATTAGGAAAATATGGCCAACGAGGTTGAGACCCCATCATCAAAAGGGCCAAGGGGTGATGGTGGGTTGAAGGGATTGGAAGGGGGCGTGTATCAAATCACCATGTTGTTGACAAGGCACACACTTCTTCACATGGTTGTAGGCATCTTGTTCCATAGTAGGCCAATAATATCCAGTGCGTAACAATGTTTTGGCTAAAGTAAGTCTACTAGAGTGAGCCCCACATATTCCTTGATGTACCTCCTCCAAGGATATCCTGAAAGATCATCCGCATAATATTCCTTGATGACATACAAAAGGTCATGAAAGATGGTAGTTATTACTCGCTGATAGGTGGCTCCGACATTCTTAAGGCCAAAGGGCATCACCTGATAACAGAAGGTGCCCCAAGGTGTTGTGAATGTGGTTTTGTGCTAGTCTTCTGGTGCTATCATGATCTGATTGTAACCTGAGAAGCCATCCATAAGAGACAACATTTCATGTCTGGCAGTCAAATCCACTATAATGTAAATATTTGGGAGTGGAAAATCATCCTTGGGACATGCAAGGTTTAAGTCTCTGAAACCAGTGCAGATGCAAATTCCCCCAATAGGATTTCCTACTGGCACAATATTGGAAACCCATTCAGGGTAATCTATCAGTCTGATTACTTCAGCAACTAGCATCTTTTGAAGTTCTATTTTGACTACTAGTACGACTTGCGGATGCATTGTTAGGGATTTTTCTTGTATGAACCACAATGCTTGAAATGTCTATGTGAATCCTATACCTTCTACTCTTGATTCAAAGACAAGAAAAGCCTAATTGCTAAGGACTGGATAAGGTCCTTCTTCATTTTTGAGCTCCACAAATACTTAGGCAGGTTTTACCTTTTAAGATGGCTATTAACACAGTATTTACAGATGTGGACACTGATTAGCTATGTATCTTTATTGAAGCAACTTATGAAGTATCTTGCTGATGATCAAGCATAACCATAAACAAGATATTACCATACAAACCATAGTTATTAACATAATAATAACCAGTGATACAAGGATTCTCATCCTTCTTCCTTTTCTTAATAGGAGGGATAACCTAGTTGATTCACTCTTCAAGGAATCAATACTATGGACTGTGTCCTGCTGACAGAGGTCCTTAAACGAGTTTAGCTTATGTGTTCTTAGTAACAGAGTGTTTAATTTGATTTGGTTTTGATAACTTGGAATATCTGAGACATAGATAGATAATCAGATAACTTTCTGAACTAGTGCCTATCCTTAGGGCTGCAGAGTCAATAATAAGCAAAGAAATTACAGAAACAAGATACACTGAATTGCCTTACAGCTCAAACAATTAGGATAGCTTGCCTTACAAACTATCCTGTTACCTCCAGACCCCTGTATCAAATCCTTAACAAAGTAGTATGCTCCTTATAATCATTCACAACATTTAATTCTCTCCTTGAGAGAAGCTTGTAAACAGTTAGATGGTTACCTTATAACTAGAGTGTTACTGAATACCTTATAAACTTTAACACAGAAAAGCATACACACAAAGTAAAGAGAAAATAGTTGAGAAGAGTAAAATTGCACCGTATTTCATTTATGTAATCCAGCTCATTCATACATGAAAAGTTTACACAGCTTCAAAAGATATACATGAAC
>MU227106.1:1090335-1117343 GCA_018584345.1 Thuja plicata
ATCCTTTTTCTTCAGACTTGGCGACAAGCCGTTGTTTTTAACTTTTAATGATTATCTCTTTGGTCGCTTAGTCAGGAGATCCTTTATCTTTACCTTTAACTTGAAGCACGTGCCCTTTTTCTGTTCAAAGCGACCTTGCGACATACCTTAATCACCAAGTTGGGAGGACTTTTTCCCTAGGGCACTTTCTTCTTCAGATAACGCGACCACCGTCAGATCTCTTCACTTCTTCATCGAATGGGTGTCGCGTAATCGCCTTATATTTTCACATACCTTTAATTTATCTGAAGACCTTGTGACTGAAGGTAAACATACCTTAGTCTTGTTATCGCTTGATCCATTTTCTCCTTCTGGCGACCTCCCAACAACCATTTACATTGTGACAGATGTCAACTGTTCTTTTGCCTGCTTAATACATTCTGAAAAGCTGAGTCATCGCCCCTTTTCTAGCGACATCCCGACTGAGTAATTTTACTAACATCAAACAGCTAGTCGTGGGGTCGGGAATGTTATCTCTTAACCACCATTTAATCACGAGACCACGCGACTGAAGAAAAATCTTAACTGTTTGACTGAGCTGATCTAGCGATCATGCGACATGAAGTGAATTGCGAAGTTGGAAGACATTTCTTTGACTTGTTGACTTCTCTCATGATCACCCGACTAAGCCGTGGGTCCCATTCATTTCAAAGCTTTATGACAAAGTTCAAGAGACAACCCGACTAAAGAGAAATCGCTAAGTCTCGAGACACTGAGAGAATATTCCATTTCTTAACGAGACTACGTGACATAAGGCAAAAGCGAAGTCGGGAGATGATTTAGCATATTGAATTTTGGTAAAGCGATCAAGCGACCTGACTTAGAACACATGTCTTAAGTGACTTTAAAAAGGTAACGATGAAATATAAAGACATGGCCTAGGGTTTAAAATGCATCGTTTAACACTTGGCTTGCTCAGGTTTTTCAGGGTTTTGACATCTTGGGCAAGGTTTAAGCATGAAAATCATAAAATTTTCAGAGAATAGGACAAGGAACAAGGCAAAGCAACAAAAACAGGAAATACAACCAACATGCATCTTGCGATGTTTCTACTTAACAGGTTCTACACTGGGATCTACAACAAGATGATGCATGACAAGATCTATATCTAGCTCGAGCATGTCTTTGTAAGTCTAAGAAAAGTTGATTTTATGTTTATGCAGGAATGTTGTCATGTCTTTCTTTTCTTGATCACTGAGAGAAACTGCAATGTAAGTGATGTGTGGATCTTCTTCTGTGCCCAAATTGATCAGAATAGTGTCTTCAATGACCATAGAGGACACTTCTGGTTATTTTGATATGAATGGAAGGTTAGCTTCTCCCTCCTCTAGCACCTTAAAAAGGTTTTCACTAGAGGATATGTCCTTTATTTTATATTTTTCTTCATCCAAAAGCCTGTGAGAGGTTTTCACCAGGGGATGTTTTTATATTTTGATTTTTTGATTTTTATTGTCTTTTTCATTTTTGCGACCGAGATAATTGACCTAGCTACCAAAGTAGGCTTGTTCGTTGTAGTGTATCTGATGTTTGTACTTACAGAGATTCTTAAGTCCAAAGAGGGCTAAAAAATGCCTCATCTGAATCACAAACATCCAAAACTAGTGGTGAATCTTGCTGATCCCAGTCAATTAATTTAGGGTTTTTGAGGGGAAGACGAGGAGATGAAAGGTCATCTTGGGTGATAGTGAAGACATAATTAATGTTATCAAGGTCATCTTCAACATAGTGGAAAGGAATTTCAAAGAAATATTCTTCAATGTCTGAATCTGAAGTAGATAAACAATAATCCCTAGCGAAGTTAGTCTTGGTCTCCATAGAGCCCAATCCATGTCTTTTAGGATAGCCATTGGCTGTTATGATCTTCTTCTTACCGGTTTCATTAGCTCCAAGGCTAGTACCATGATATCCCATGCTTTCAACAATGGGATTAACCTTGGGATACTTTCCTTTGGGGAAAGTTATAGGTCGCTCTTCTTCATCATTGTAGAGCCAATCAAGGACATTGTATTCCACGTGTTCATCTGATAAGGACCCCCAATGTTCAAAAGTGGTTGTTTTGAAATGCATGAGCTCTTTGTCTTTAGAGGGGGGTAATGGTGATGGTTTTCCATAAGACTTTGGAGACAAAGGGAGTTTCCCAATACATAGAGAACTTTCAAATTTATACTCTCCCATGCCTTGATCTATAAAGGTAGCTTTTGTTTCAGGTGCAGAAGCCTTGCCATTAGTAACATTTTCCTTTCCTTTGGATTTCTCACCTGGTGTTTCTGATGTCTTGTCTGGGCTGAGGGAGCATTTGAAACAGGGGTTTCTTGATTAGAATATCGGCCAAACTCATTCAATGGAAAATAGTTTTATTGTTTGTCTTCTAGTCTCTTGCAGTATTGAAAGGTCTCAAGATCTCCATGAATTGTGATTTCTCTACCTTGATGTGGGAACTTTAGACATTGATGATAAGTAGAGGGTACACCTTTGATAGCGTGTATCCATGGTCGTCCCAGCAAGATATTGTAAGGTAGATCTAGATCCAGCACATGGAAAATAATTTCAATCAAGGTCAGACCTACTTGTAAGGGTAGTGTGATCAGACCCTTGCTTTCTCATTCTCTATCATCATAGGCCTTTATTTTTATTCACTTGTCTACATCCATGAGGTCCTCAGAAAGACCGATGTTATGAATCATCTTCAATGTGCACAAATTCAGGCCAGATCCACCATCTATAAGGACTCATTTTATTTTTGTGGATTGTATTTTTCCTTCTATATGGAGGGACTTATTATGATGAAGGTAGGGACAATGAAAGTCCTTATCAGTAAAGACAAGATGCTCTTGTGCGGCTAGTTCTTGATCATAGCTTGGAATTATGCGACATTTATGTTCTTAGGGACACGAGATTCATTTAGAGCATTTTCAAGAATTTATTTGTGGATTGGTGAGGTCTTCAGGAGCTCTAGAATGGATATATGTGCAGGCATATTTCTTAACTGATCCAATAGGTCATAGTGAGAGGTAGGATGAGTAGCAGTAGATGGTGCAGCTGGTGGATTTGTAGATGTAGAAGGTTTATCAGTAGCTTGGACAGTGACTCTTAATCTACATGTGGTAGCATTGCAATCAACAACTTTAAGGATTATGGTGTTAACATGCGTGTGAGATTCCTCAATGCGGCCACAAAGAGAGTCAAACCCAAAGATATCATTTTCTTCTAGACTCCCACATGTTTGATCATGGCCTATGATGGTATTGGTAGAATAGTCATATGGGATTGTGTTTGATGTATTTTTTTGATTGTGTGGTGGGAAGGGCTGATTGTAGATTTTAAGTTTTGCATTAGATGAGGATGCATTCTGATCTTCAACTTCAATTTTTCCATCCTCAATGAGATCTTACACAAAGTGTCTAAGCTTCATGCATTTCTTGGTATCATGTCCTTTGATGAAATGATAATCACAATATTCATTATCTCTATACAAAACAAGCTTAGGTTGATTCTCATCGAAAGGCCGAGTATTTGGATAAACTATCATCCCTTGATCCGCAAGTTGTTTGAAGATCACGTCTAGAGGTTCTGCCAATGCTGTGAATTGTCACCATTGTCAATTATTGTTATTATTGTTGTTGTTGTAATTGTTGCGAGGAAACAAGTAGGATTGATTGCATGGTTGTTGATTGTTTTCTGATTGTTCTGATTTTGATTGTTCTAATTCTGATTCTGGTTTTGATTGTTGTTGCAATTTTGATTTTGATTCTGATTATTATTGCGATTATTTTGATTATTATTGTTGGATGCTTGAACAATTTGAACATGTTTGGCATCAGTCACTCCATCATTGACAACTCCTTTGTTCTTACTCCAAAATTTTGGTTTATCATTGTTAGAAGGAGTGTAATGTTTGATGCTACCTCTTTGCAAAAGGCCATCTTCAATGTCTTTTCCCTTCTTAACAAGCGATTCAAAGGTTTTAGGTGAATCCATTTTCATTTGGAAAGACATCTCAGAGATCAAATTCTTTGTGAAAATGTCAATTAAGTGACTATTAGGTATTTTCCATGGCATGCAATTTGTGATATGTCTCCATCGTTGTAAGAAACTAGAAAATGTTTCTCCATTCTTTTGTTTAGTATTGCAAAAATCGCTAAGTGTTGCTTGAATCTCAATGTTATGTGAATATTGTGTAACAAACTTCTCTGCAAGATCAGAGAAAGTAGAGATTGACCCATAAGGAAGGGCCACGAACCATTCCAAAGCTATGCCTCCAAGAATCCTAGTGAAGAGTCTTTTTAGGTAATTCTCATTATGTGCAACTTATTGACATGCAATGTAAAAATCTTTGAGATGTTGTAGAGGGCATGTTTCACCTTTGTATTTCTCAAATTTAGGCATCTCAAAGTTTGGTGGGAATGGTTGCATTGTGATAAACTTGTCAAATGGATAGGGACAAATCTCCTCAAAAGAAAACTCCTTCTTGCCCCCATTTTATAAACCTTGTACAATGCTTTTGAGCTCATTGAATTGTTGAGTGAAATCTAGAGTATTCTATGGAATAAATGGTGGCACATAAGCTCCTCCTCCTCCAAACTGTGCAGTTGAAAATCCCATGGAGGTCATACCAATAGTAGGAGGAGGTATATATTGATAGGCTCGAGATGTATTGGTTGCAGATGTCTTCATCCCTATTATTTGAAATAGAGATGATGTATGCAAGGGCATGGATATATGCCCTATGTTGTTGACATTAGTGCTTGCTCCTTGAGTTGTCATCATTTGAGTACCATTGTGTCTAGTATTGTTTGGCAAAGCGATTAGGATTTGTTGAATTTGTTCTGGTGTCAATTGGGGTATTAATGCAATTGTTGACACAGGTGTTGATGTGGGTATGGATGTGGAAGGTTCACTAATAGGTCATTTACCACTGTCATGTGATGATGTATAATTTGAGGTAGAAGCCATGGCTATAGTAGTAGCAGCGATAACTTTAGTGACGTTTCAGGTAAGGCATGTATCATCAAAGTCAGCGGGTACTATGACGCCATTTCAAACAAGATTCAAGAATATTTTGCCACTATTTTGCATAATGGCTTTCTCAACCATTTCTAAATTCTATGGATCGCTAAGGAAGTCAATGACTTGGATAGGTCTTTCTTCTTGTTCCACTAGTTCAGTTTCTTCAGGAACTTCTTCAGCTCGTACCTCAGTGACTTGAAAGTATTGATTGGTGAAAGGATTCTCCTCAAAGGTAGCGGTGTTAAGTGTCATACGCCTCATGTTTCTAGCTTGGGATCGAGTGACTACCATACAATGGTGGAATTAGAAGAATGGAAGACAAGAAGGTGTAAGAATGAAATGGAGCAAAGATCTTGATTGTGGATTTGATTAGATTTGATTGGATTGGATTGATTGATGTTTGATTGATGATTGATTGATGATTGATTGATTGATTTAAAGGTTTTTGGAACAAAACCTAAGCATGACAAAACCTTGTGATGATACAAACACAAAAGGATTTTAAGCTACACCTGTTCTACTTGAAGATGGACTTGTGATCTCAAGAAAAATGGGATATCACTAAGGGATTAAAATCACTTGAGACAGACTGATGGTCTACAAGTGATGTTTGTGTTTGTTTGAGGATGAAGGTTTGTAATACTTTGATTAAGGTATTTCAACCTAAGAGGATTGGATTGATTTGATGATTTGATCTAATGCTCCAAGAGAAGGAAGAATGATGATGGAAGAATTTGAAGAATTGATCCTAGAAGAAAGAAGTTGCCTAATCATATTTCTCAATGGTGACAAAAGTACGGTTGATAGGATAATTGGCCATGAAATTGTAGATCTTATTCTTGTAAATGATTTTATAAACTTTCTCACAATGCTCGATCTCTTGTTTGATAGATGTAGCAATGTGTTGGTATTCCTTGGATTTTTGAGTAGTTTCTTTTTGTTCTCGATGGACCAGAGGTTTTGGAAGCTTAACCTTCTTATGTTTCTTGGAACTGGTCATGTCATATGAAAATTTGGTTTTGACTGAATGATCTAGGAAAAATTATTTTAGGGTCTTATAGAAGACCAAATTTTGGATGTTTTAGCAGTTTTGGAAGCTCACTATTTTCAAGCAGAGACAGCCATCTCAGATGCAATCGACGATGCACAGATGATGATATGTGCAGACGGTAATCTGTGTAGATGGAAACTCCAGAGCGAAGATGGCCAACTATTTCTTAAGGTAGTGTGTTGAAATTCTGGGTAGATTTTGATCTTCAGTTTGATTTTAGGACAAATTTGTTCGATGGCAAGAACCAATTTCAGCACACTCAAACCAGAAAAATAATAGGCACACATCTTAAGACAATACAACAAGGGACAAAGCAACCTTGAGGGATACAAGCAAATGTGACTTTTGGGAACTTTGATTCAAATTGCAAATTTTTTTTTGTGTATGTTCAAGTGACTCTTTCAAGCCACTTATGTTTTCACTTGGTTTATCACAATGGAGATAGTTCAAATAGTAGCTACCTTAGGAAACTGGCTTCACATGAAATATTATAGGCCCATTGCTTGGTCGTCCTTCAAATCACATAATAGTGGCACACCCAGAAGGACGCCTATGTTTTTGCCTTCTGCTAGGTATTATTGCCGTGCTACAAAGATCTCTTTCGCAACACAATACCCTAGGACACGTATGATGGGAACCTTGGGGGGAAAATCTTCCCTCACCATGCATTACAATAAATCATCGTTCGAAGGTGAATTGAGTAGGCTACTAAGTTACAGTTGCTAATAAGATTTCATGGCGTCCCCGCAATTAGTTTGTATGGCGTGAGACACTTAAGTCTCTAGTTTAACCATGCCAATATGCTGAGGATATTCAATCAATATGGACTACCATTGAACACGACCCACCCGAGATTGAAGGGATAAAGTGGACCTTTGGGTCGCACTTTATTTCTATACCGGCTGAAGGGATTATTGGTTTGAGGTCATCCTCTAAAGGTGAAGTGCACCCTCTAGACAAGCCTCTCTAGAAGCTTGATTAAGCTAATCTTTCTCTTCAGCCAAGTTCCACGAAGGTGAGGGGAGAGGATATGACTATAACTTAATCATCGCGTCACTTATATTAAGGGATTTAATCTAAATGAAAAAATAGCTTGAAAGAAGTGTTGAAAAAAACTTCTTCAAACACACCAAGAAGATTTCATTCCAAATTGAACCTAATTAAAACAAACTATGTGTTTTCTACTTAAGCAAAAGACACAATAGTGTGATTAAACATACAAGTTCAATTTGTTTCCCACACAGCAAAAAGAAAGCTTGTAAAAGTGTGTTTATTTGCCTTAAGTCATTCAAGAGTGATGAAGTTCATTCCCTTAAGTATTTAAGATTGGATGAGGTTTATTTTCCTTAAGCAACATACATTCAAAAGACAAATGATTAACCATACAAGTTCATTCCCAAAAATTTACTAAAAATCTAAGGAAACCTGCATAGAAAATAGTTAGTAGTTTTCTGATATGAAATGTGAAATTTTGTAAAAGATAGTAGTCCACAGGAAAACTGCGCAACCGGCGATCCGTGCAGACGATGATCTACGCAGACGGTGATTTGCATATACGATTGTTCACCTGCACAGATGACTGAATAAAAAAAGTCAGATTCTGTTACAAAAATGACTTAGAAACATAAAAATGAAATTTTTATCAAATTTAACAACATTTAACTCTTAAAAAGTGTCTTCCTGTCAAAAACCCGAGAGTTAAAAAGCTTAGAATCTGATAACAAATAGTTTAAACGATGTTACTATAAGTCTATTTTATAACAGGTAGAGACGGTAGTTGATAAGCGCATACGGAGAAGTATCACAGATGGCGATCTGTGCAGACTACATTCTGGAAATGCGGACAATGGAATCAGAGCGCAGATAGGTCTGCGTAAAATTTTTCCAAAATTCCAAAAAATGCAAAAAAATTGTTAAAAAATAGGGACGTGGCTTCCACTGGGCGTGCCAAAATGTATGTGATTAAAAGTAACCTGTCCAAGACAATCACTAGAACATGCAAACGTTAGAGATTAGTCATTTAAAACAAGATTTAAAGAGTTAACATGTTCAAGTGAATGAAATAATTAAGACAAGAACTAACACCACAACCTCCGATGAGCCAAACAAGGGAACCCAATGCCTTGTTGATTTTCTCTTAGAGATTATTGTGGGCGTGCTCTCCCAACACAATAACTTAATCCCACTATGATTTGGATGGATGAAACTATAATGCAAGCTAATGATGGATGAAGAGCTCAAGAACAAGTATGAAGAACTTGTCTCAAGCCATTCGCCATTGATGAAGATGCAAACTAATCTAGATTGATATGCAAAGACTAACTAAGAATCATTCCATTATAGACCTAAGATGTGATATCTAGATTCAACAATGAAATAAAAATGAAAATGAGATGAACTAATATTTCTATGAAATGCTAAATTGCTTAAAGAAATCTAGAGCTAAACTAGCATGATAATAATGCATAAAAGGGAGATGATTTGCTCTTGACAATGGCCTCTATTTATAGTTTTTTTGGAGGAGAGACAGAGGGATTGGATGAGGTGGATCTCATGTGGCATCCACATAGGTGCCACATGAGGGACATATAAGCCCTGCAAGACGCCAACTTTTCTCACACATGTGTGAGCAACTTTGGATGTGATGGGTCAAAGTGTACTTAAAGTACACATGTGAAGGATCTTGTAAGAGGTGTAAGAGTTTTGGGCCAATGCGACACTTTTAGAAAGTGTAAGAGGGTGTCATCATACGTGTAAGAAACCTTGTTGGAACCAAATAAAGATTATTTGGAAAAGTGGATTTTTGGAAATTCGCTCACACATGTGTGAGAAAATAATTAGGACTAATTTGTGTAGGAATCAAGAAATTAGCCTAATTAACCTTAGTTAATTAGTGAGTAGAGTGATGTGAGGTAGGGTAGGATCTAGGTTCAAATTAGCTTAATCCAAATTTAAAATTTAGATTAATTATGGTTTAGTAGAATTAAGTCGTGGAGGAACATATAAATTAAAAATTTATTTAAAAGGGACTAATGAGGGGTAATGTAATAAAATTTAATACATAAAGGGGATAGTATTTAAATTAAATACTAAGGTAAATGAATTATATTTAATTAAATAAATTTAATTAAATAAATAGAAGAATATAACAAATATAATCAATTAATTAAAATTAATTATAATGCTATGGGAATATTAATTAAATTAATATAAGGATGATTTTAGACGTCTACACACATATGACACCAAGATTTAACGTGGAAACCCAATATGGGAAAAACCACCAATGTAACTAGTTACTATTTTTTACTCTTCTGAAGTGAGCCCTGTTAGGAGCCATCCCTGTTAAAGGTTACAATAACACACTCTTAGGTGTGACCTATTTAAAGGATTTAATCACCCTGTGAGGAGTGGCCTTGTTAGAGGTCTTCAACACTTCATTCTGGAAATGCTACCTTGTGAGAGGATTTACAAAAGACTGTTAAGTCTACTCTATTAAGAGATTTTGATCACTGCTACAATTTTTAGAAAGTAACAATGGATTGACCTGTATGTGTAAGAAACTATCTTTGTTGATTCAGATCTCTACTTGATTGTAACTAGATCCTTTTCGATCAGATATTCTATTGCAGCTCCGAGTGTTCTGTATTCAATCAGAATCCCATCTGATTTTTCCTTCACATAATTCCATACTTTGGCCTTTTTACTTTTTCTTTTACTTACACACTTAGACTTCAACACATTCAATCCAAACTTGACCTTTCATAAATACATGGTAAGCCCTATCAAGTCAGCTTGAATAAACTCTAAATGATAAATCATAATTTAGTCGGCCTCATATAACCATTTAATTACATAATACAAAACACTGTTAGTCGACTGTAACTGAATGCCCGACCAAGACTAAAATGCCCAAGTGAACTTGGTCAACAGTGAACTTCTTCAATGCCCAAACTCATTCTATTTACCAACTATGCTCAGTATGAATGTAGACATTAGTGTAAAACCACTACATAAGTGTATATACATGTGTAACATCAATGGAAATACACAATTGAATAATTGTATTCAACAAATCTGTATTATGTAATTTTAAATGGTTACATGAGGCTGACTGAATTATGATTTATCATTTAGAGTTTATTCAAGATGACTTGACATGGCTTGCCATTTATTTATGAAAGGTCAAGTTTGGATTGAATGTGTTGAAGTCTAAGTGTGTAAGTAGAAGCGAAAGTGAAAAGGAAGAAGTACAGAATTATATGAAGGCAAAATCAGATGGGATTCTAATTGAATATAGAACAATCAGAGCTACAATAGAATATATGATCAGCAAGGATCCAATTACAATCAAGAAGAGAGAATTATCTTCTTAGGGATCCAAAAGTGATCAATCCTAAGGAAAACATTGTCTCCTTAGGAATTAATAATAATGATTATTCCTAAGGAAAGAATTGTCTCCTAGGGATCAATAAGGTTACATAATGTACAAGGAGGTCACATATATGCCCCCTTCTTATGATGAATACATAGGACTATGGTGACATCATATGGAAAAGAGAACAAGGATACCTACTTCCAAGAATAAGGATATATCCTTAAATAAAAAGTGTATGCCATAACCCTAGAAAAGAGTGAAAACTATTATTAGGAAAGGGATAGATAATTATGAATGGATATCCGCAAGTGGGAAGAGACCCTTGAAAGGAAGAGATATTGGTTACACGATGTTTACCTTCAAGAGGTGTTCTTGAACAAAGACAACATCTTCAAGAAAAAGAGGGTAAGAGAACAACAATGCACCCTTTTGGCCCCCTATTTCTAGGTGAAAAAGAGATTTTTGATGAAGGATAACACACTTTAAGCCCCCAAGTAAGGGTATTTGTTTAGGATAGACATACACTTTGTAATCAAGGAAAAGATTGTCAAACAAGATGTAAATCTCTTGAAGAAGAGAACATCCTTACATAAACAAACAAATCCATGCCATAAAGGATATCGTGTGATAAATAAAGACCACATAACCTAGAGAAAGTTAATCTCCAAAAAGGAAACATAGATTGAGAAATGAAAACTTTCCTCCCAAGGGTGAAGGCAACTGAAAAGATAACACATTATATACCCTAAGTGATAGATCTTTTATAATAGACATGCACTTTCAGGAAAACATAAGATTGAACCTCGGGATGTAAATATCTTGAAAATTGAAGATCCTTACATAAAACAATAATTATATGCAAGAAAGGACATCATATTATTGTTATCAATCAGGATTGCACCTATATCAAGATGTATAATCTAGCTATTCTATTGAAATAGGGAAACAATCTCAATGGTGGGAAGAATTCTTGAGATTGAATCTTTGGGATTACAAGGTCAGTTCCTTATTAATATTCAATTAAAAAAATTAATGATTTGACGGGGAAAAGGGGAAGAAATATTTCTTGTGAAATAAAATTCCTACAATCTAATGGGTGATGCACTTAATGAATATCAATATGACATGCAACTGTAAATATTAACAAAACCACCTCCTAGAGACCCACAAATTGATCACAACCCCAATTAGATAAGAAATGCAAAATAAATTCTTCTGACAAGACTCAATACCTAAAACCTTGAAAGGAAAACAATAAAGTTTTCTCAATTTTCAGCAATGAGAGACACAATCACATACCTGCATGTAAACTATTTAAATTTTGCATAAAAATGCTGAAAAGAGTTTGATAAATAAAGGAATTGATCACAATATTTCACAAACTACTCATAATAACCACATTAACACAACAAAATTGGGAAGGAAACTTGTAATCTCTCTTCAATAATTGCAGAAAATCTTCTACAAATCATGGAAAAATTTCTCCATACAATGATGCCCAATTTTTGCAATGTGGAAAAAGACAAAAAAGAAGAACCTCTACAGATGATATCACAAAAAGAAGATATATACCTACAAACCCAAGAAGGGTCAAACATAAATGAAACTATAGTCAAAAGAGAGGTGGAACTGCCAAACTCAGTCAGTTAACACCCTCAAAATCTTTAATTAATGTTCTTTTCATTTATACATCAAATGGAAAGTGAACTACAAGGTAAATTAATGAAGAACTGAAGATAACTCCTAAAAAATAGAATCCATCCTCAGATTTCACCAAAAAAAACATGCATAAAAGGTGGAAAAAATCCTAAATATGGATCAAAATGCTCCCAAAATCCTCCACATGCATGCATGTACTAACTGGAACTCAAAACTTGCCAATAATTTCCTCATTACTAGTGAAAAACTGATGTGGCCCTCTAAACTGAAGTGAAACAGATCAAAGTTGCATGAAAAGCCTCCCTGATATTCAACCTTCTCTCTGTACATTATTCATGACCTCTGTCCCTATAATTAAAGGTACATGTTGATGTCTACTCTTGCATAGAAATTTTCTATTGTTAAATGCCTTCGAACAAAATAATATTTGGTTTTATTTATCCTCTGAGTCATTCAAAATGCTATCTCCATTATTTGATGAGTTACCTTAGACCTTTGGACAACTTCCACCTTGACCCTTTAGAAAACTACCACATGTATGTTCTATGACATTACCCATTATGGGCTAAATTTCTCCTCGTATAGATACTTTCTCATCTTATCTGACACAACCTTTTATTCGATGTGCGTCCCATGAAGTGGCCCCCACCACCTTTTGGACAAATCTAACCATTTTTATTCAACCCATTCACTTGTTCAAAACAAAAATTTATTTTATGTGGGACCCATGAAGCCATGATGTCATCACTTGACACTTCACTTTTTGAATAACTTTTCTTAGCCATCACTTGATTCTGCTTACTCGACAACCCATATTTCTCGATGATCACCATCGCATCTGAACCTCCATGTGGAAACTTATTGCTAACTCTCTAACCCTAGAAGAATATTCCATCTCATCTAGAAACCTCACAACCACTGTTCATCTCTAGCTAGTGGGTTGTCTTTCCAACTACTAACTTACCTCGCAAGCTCACGACTACCATTCATCTCCCAACATAGGCATGTGGAAGCATCTCATGAGGTCACCGACATTTCTTGCTATTTTCTTTAACCATTATGACCTGGAAACTAATCACCACTTGCCAACTCTTTGTATACATCACTAACTTCCATTAACTGTCATGAGGTCATGACTAACCTCCACTCACCAGCACTTTATGCTACAAGGAATAACTATTGTGAGATCATGACGACTTACTCGCCAGCTTATAGACCCTAACCACCAATAGCCACAAACCATCATGACTTGGAGAATAACCATCCTCTCCAGCTTGCCAAATGATTTTCTAATCACTTTCTTACCTCACGAGCTAGTGACCATACTCTGTAACTTCCACGTGTCACAAACTGACTCACCCTTCATCTATATGTCATCGTCCAGTCACCTCAGGCCCACAAAATATTGCAAGTTTTTAGAAAGTAAAGTCCACCAAGATAACTGAGAGGGGGGAGGTGAATCAGTTATCTAAATAATATAACTTTTATCAACCTTATTAAATTTGAAACATGTAAATAACAATAACGACAACCACAGAAAGATAACCATACACACTAACACCAAATTTGTTAACTAGGGAACCTCTTGATCAAAGAGTAAACCCCGGTGGGAATGATGCCCACAAAAGATGTACTAATATGAAAATTAATGTGAGAGGTAGGACTCTATTAGGAGTCTATGAAATACATTCAGTACATATCAATCCCTATTACGAGAATTTGAATCCTTGTTAAAATATTCTAACCCTGTTAGGAGTTGTGGAAGGCAGAAGGACCCACTATCCAAATAGCTTCAAGGGCAAGACCACTCAACCCAATCTTCAACTGATCTCTCTATTATTCAAAACAAAATAATACCAAATAAACCAAATTCTAAAACTCTATATACTCTCTTCTCTAACCATGCGTATGCTACACCAAATACTACTAGATCTCAAATACAAGATCTTCCAACTTCGCTTCACATACAATCCTTCAGATCGCCACACTTTTCTCTTTACATTTCCTTCAATACTACTAAAAATTCATACACACATGCTCGCTCTCTATATCATCATCTTTATTTTATAAGAAATCAAATAAATAATCTTTCCTTTATACCAAGCCCAATACTTCACAATTGAGTCGACCAATTAAGCCTAAATAATATCAAAATATAAAAAAATACATGTTACATAATTACACTGTTAGTAATAACTGAGAGGGGGGGTGGTGAATCGGTGGACTCAATATAATCCTTAAATCAACCCTTCAACTCTTGTAACCACTAATTATTTTTGAAGTTATCTTCTGTCCTATAAGATGAATGCCTTGAATAACTTATATCAATTTACTACTTGTCGGATTTCTCTATTAAACCTTCTTCTTAATGTTTACTGATATAAGCAGTCATCTATTTACCAAAATGAAATAAATATGCAGAGCATACCGATATATCAAGAATGAATTATGTAAGATACAAAATAGTAAAGAAATGAATCATACAATCATAACACATGGATTTTAACATGGAAACCCTGTTAAGGGAAAAACCACTGGGACTGGTACCCCAAATTTTTACTCTTCTGAAGTGAGCCCTGTTAAGAGCCAACCCTGTTAAAGGTTACAAACACACTGTAAGGTGTGACCTTGTTAGAGGATTTTATACATAGAGGTTGTCACTTAGTATCGGGCATCTAATGCTGCCATCCTTGAATCAACCTATCTCTTAGACTCTCAATAGGAATTGGGCATACCCAATGCTACTTTCATGAATCAACCTTTTTGGCATTCCTTGAGATGTACCTCAATATATAGAAGACTATTAAGTCTTTCTCTATTAAGAGACTTGATGCTTTAATGGTTAAAATGAAACACTATGACCTATTTCTAATGCAACTTTAAATTGTAGATCCTTAGATCTAATTAAGTACATTACCTCTTTGATCAATGTATCAATTCAATTCTTCGTGCTCCAAACTTTCTTCTCTGTGATGCTGTGCTTCACTGCTCATCAGTGTCTACAAAATTCCTTCTCTCCATCAACTTGATTGATCAGGACTGTATGAAGTAGTTCTTCATTAGTTTCTCTTCAGCATCCTCTTTCTATTCACTCCCCTTAATCCCCTTTTCATGTATATACAAAAATTAATTAAGCTTGTCTCTTACATAGACATGATATTCATTGTTTCTTGATTCTTGATTCTTGGTGTGAAAAAAAATCCAGCCAATTAGATTTAAAGCACAAATCCTGATTTGTCTCATAGATATCTTCTTGCCAACTGTAAAAATCAGCTTTAAATCAATCACTTATCTTTGGTCAAATAAAACAAAGTAGACAACTAGTTAAGTCCTTATTTAGCTCTGCCAGCTAGATATTTTGTCATTTTTTGAACTCTCTATTCTGTCGGTCATCTTTGCAATTAGTTGTCGGTGATAACTAAATTTTTTTCAGTGAGACTCTAGTTAGCTTTGTGATCTCTGTCCGTCGGGCACCACTGTGGCTTTGCTTCATCAGGAAACACTATCTTCTAATCATCAGGTATCACTATGACAGTTCCTCTTAGATTTTACCGATGGTGTGCACTCTGTCAGTGTTGTTTGTCACTCTGTGAATACTTGAATTTTATGTATTTCTAAAAGCATAACCTTTATTATTTTGGTTCTTTGAAGTCTTTGGATTTATGTATATGTCTGTAATGATGATATCAAGTTTACATCAATGACAATACAAATCATTAACTAATTTAATGCCTTGCATTATCTTTAACATTTATCAAACATTTAATCAGTTACATGTCATCAATCTCTCCCTTTGGCATTGATGGAAACATACTATGTTATCACACTATACTATTTCTAATACAATATGAAATACAATAGTTGAGTTTCATCAAACTACCATTCTTTTTGTTTTGATTACTGATAAATGTCTGACCGTTGGCAAGCTCTATTTTTAGCTTAGATTTGATTCTTGCAACTCTCTTTATTTTGATGTGTTGTATCCTTTCTCCGTGTCAATTTTTTTTTTTTTACTATTCTTCTCTTTTGATATCTTTCTCTCTTGTCTGCAACTCTCCCTTTGTATAATATTTTTATACAAATTCTTTCTCTAAGAATACAATCTCTCCCTGTTGGAGTAATGTGCTAATAGATACTTTGTCTCCTTTTTCCAAAAGGATGTGATAATATGGATATTTTATCTCCCTTTGACAACAATGCCAAACAAATATCTTACAAATATCTGACATTCATGTCAACCTATCATTTCTCTCCATCCATAATATATTCCTTGAATTTCCCTTATCCATCAACAATACAACAATATGCTCTGGTGCTTGGTTCTGATATATACCTATTTGTATATAGATGTAGGTTTGAAGTTCATCTCTTTGCTTGCATCAATCATGAGTGATATTATGATAATATGTAGTTTGATACAGCCTTCAGTCATTTTACTAACCAGTTGACAAGGGTTTGACCTCTAGTCTCTTTCTCAAGTACTCAAATGCATCCTTGGGTAGTGGCTTGGTGAAGCTATCAGCCAATTGTTCTTTTGATTGCACATACTCAAGTATCACCTCTTTTGCCTGAACTTGTTCTCTCAAATAATGATACTTGATGGAAATATGCTTTGTTTTAGCATGCATGACTGGATTTTTGGAAATATTAATTGCCTTTGTATTATCACAATAGATAATTACTGGTTCTAGGATCTTCATATGCATACCTTCCAGTAACTGTTTGATCCATGCAATGTTTGAGCAATTTGCAGCAGAAGCAACATACTCTACTTTTGTAGTAGATTGTGATATGCATCCTTGTTTCTTGCTTATCCATGTGAAAAGTCTGTCACCCATAAAGAATGCTCCTCCAGTTGTCCTCTTGTGGTCATCAATATTTCTAGCCCAATTAGTGTCGGTAAAGACCCGAAGTTCAAATTTTTCTTCTCTTTTATACCATAAGACATATTCCTCAGTATTATTTAGATATCTTAAAATTCTTTTCACAAAAGTCATATGTGATTCCCTGGGGTTAGCAGAAAATATAGCAACAATTCCAACTGCATGTGCAATATCTGGTCTAGTGTGTACAACATTCATGAGTTTTCCAATCATTGATCTGTACAAAGTCTGATTTACCTTTGTTGTTTTGTCTTCCTTTGTCAACTTATAGCCAGTAGCCACCAGTGTTCCAACTAGTTTGGATTCTTCCATCTTGAATGTTTTCAGGACCTCTTTAATGTATTTGGACTATGTAATGAAAATACCTTCACATTGTTGCATGATCTATAGACCAAGAAATAACTTGATCTCTCCAAACATAGACATATCAAATTCTTTGATCATCTCATTGGAAAATTATTTGCATAGCATATCATTGCCTCCAAATATGATGTCATCAACAAATATTTCAGCAATCAAAGTGTTAGCATCAGTATCTTCCTTTAAATAAAGATTACTGTTTTCACTAGTCCTAACAAATCCAATACTTATAAGATAGGAATGAATTCATCCATACCAGGCTCTAGGAGCTTGTTTCAATCCATACAAGGCTTTATGAAGTCTACATACCATGTTTCTCTTATTTGGATTGACAAACCCTTTTGGTTGTTCAATGTATACCTCTTCTTCAAGTATTCCATTCAGAAATGCAGACTTGACATCCATTTGATATACCTTGAATCCTTTATATGCAGAATAATCAAGTAGTATTATTACACCTTCTAGTCTAGCAATGGGTGCAAAGGATTCTCCATAGTCAATACCTTCCTCTTGTGCATACCCCTTGCATATTAGTCTTGCTTTGTTTCTTGTGACTTCTCATTCTCATTCAGCTTATTCTTGAATATCCATTTTGTACCGATGACATTCTTGTCATCTGGTCTTGGCACAAGTGACCATGTTTTTTTTTTCTCAATCTGCTCAATCTCATCATTCATAGCACTTATCCATTCTTCATTATCAAGTACAACACTGACAGATTTTGGCTCAAACTCACAAATTAAACAATTTGAGTTTAAGGACTTACTTCTTATTCTTGTTCCAACTTTCTTATCTCCTATGATCTAGATCTCTGGATGGTTCCTTCTTACATATCTTGCAAGTACAGGGTTAGCTCTTTTTCTATCAGCTTGATCATCATTTTTTCCTTCATTTTGTTCTTCATCACCTTGCACATTATTTTGATCATTATCCTGACCATTGGTATTTGCAGCCTACCCATCGGTTGCAACATTCTGTTGTTCTGGAATTAAGCACTATTTCTTGAGAGCTCTACATTATTGGTAGGTTAGGGTGTCAGGCTCCTCATTGTAAGTGAACTTATTGTAGTCCTCTGGTTATTTAGTGCTTTCCTGTTCATTCTTTTCTGTAAATTCATCTATCTTTACATTTGCACTTTCAATAATTTTGTTAGAGGCTTTGTTTAGACATTTATAAGCCTTTCTCTTGGTAGAGTACCCTAGAAAATTTCCTTCATCACTCTTGGAGTCAACTTTTTCCATTTCTATCATTGGGTGTGTATCCATACCATAGCTCATAAGGTGTCTTTTTGGTGTCTTTCTTCAATTGTAATCTATTCAAAGTGTAAACAATGATACTGATAGCTTCCCTCCAAAAGATTTGGGTGATGCCTTTCTCTATCATCAATGTCCTTGCACAGTCAACTCTGGATCTATTCCTTCTTTCAACAATTCCATTCTGCTGTGGTGTCCTTGGTGCAAAGACCTATCTTTTTATTCCATGCTCATTACAAAAGTTAGTGAATTTATCTGATATAAATTCTCCTCCTCTATCTAATCTCAAACATTTCAGATCCTTACCACTTTGTTTTTCTACCATAGCCTTATACCATTTAAACATCTTAAATGCTTTTGATTTACCTTTTAGAAACATAACTATTATCATTCTAGAGTAATCATCAACAAAGAGAATAAAATATCTATCTCCATAGTAAATATTTGTCCTCATAGGTCCACATAAATCAGTATGGACTAATTCTAGAATTGCATTAGATGTATGGGTTTCTCTTTTGATACTAGACTTTGTCATTTTTCCTTTTTGACAATTCTTACACATGATATTGTCAGGCTTGGTCATCGTCACTAAGCCTCTAACATTTCTCTTTTTTCTAATCTTTATCATGTTATCAAAGTTCATATGACACAGTATTTTGTGCCATAACCATATGTATTTTTTTGTAGCAATCAAACAAGTGGAGTCAGTATCATTCAAATAGAATAAGTTACCTTTTTTCTGCTCACCGGTACCAATCAGATTTCCAAATTTGTTGTAGATCTTTGCCTTCTTATTTTCAAATGCTACTTTGTGACTTGAGTTATTCAACTGAGAAACACTCAATAGATTATAATTCAATCTATTTACCCAATAAGCATTCTCACACTTTATCTGGTTATTCAACATTATTGCTCCTCTACCTTCAACTGGACAAGGTGTGTCATTACCCATTCTTACTGAACCACCTTTATAGTATTCAAAAGTCTCAAAATTTTGCTTATTACCAGTCATATGGTGAGTGCAGCCACTATCTATGATCCAAACTTCATTTTTTCTAATTTTAGATATGAGAGTTGTTTCTAAATACCTTTCTTCATCATCATCTAAATCATCTTTTACAGCCACAAACACCATCTCGATGTCTTCATCAGATTCAATTTCAGTATCATCATCCTTGCATATTTCTAGGTATCTAACTTTCTTTCCTTTGTCCTTATAGTCTCAGGATCTCTTCTTTCTGATTGTCGGTAGCTTATGTAATCACCTCTGTCAGGATTCTTCTCAAAAGATCTGTCATTACTTCTATCATCTTTTCTTCTGTTAGTACATCTTCCAGCAAAGTGTCCAATCTCTTTGCAATTAAAAAAAACAAGTGGCAATTTACCTTTGTATTTACCTTTTCCTCTCTGCATTCTTCTGGCCATAAGTGCTTCAATTTCATCAAGATCATCCTCTTTATTTTCACTATCACTATCTTTTCTTATAGTATTTTTGTGACTTGATTTACTTATTCTTATAGAAGTTTTGAATGCAGACTCTATGTTTGGTAAGACACTATTATCAAAGTTATTCATTTCAAATGAAATTAGTCTTCCAATTAAACTGTCTAGAGTAACATTGCTATTTGCTACTGCTCTCATTTCTTGAATGGTAGATACTCTAATAGCATAAGTAGGCAGTAAGGTTCTTAGAATTTTACTTACCACTGTATCTTCTTCTAGTACACCTCCAACTCCTCAGATAACATTGACTACCTGTTTGGTTCTTGTGCTATACTGAGTGATGTTTTCACCTTCTTTCATTTTAATATCATTAAACTTTCCTCTAAGGTTTTCTGCCATGGCTCTCAAAACATTTTTTTTACCACAATGCACAAGCTTCAATTTGTCCCACATCTGCTTTGCATTTTTTCATTCTTTGATATCTTCAAATTCAGCATCAAAGAGTGAGGAAGTAATCTCTATCATCATGCCATTGTGTTCATGCTTCTCTCTCATTTGTTCAACTGTTGGTGCTCCTGTGGGAAACACATATTCAGTTTCTAGGAATTGAGTAACATCATTACCAATACCTGATAAGTGGTGTCTTATCCTGCTCTGCCATGAGGAAAAATTATCTTTGTTCAGCTTGGGCACATCTCGTCTGTTCATCTTGTGATCTTTGTCTTAGGTCTTGAAACCTTCCTTCTAAGCACACAAGCTCTGATAACAATTTTTAGTAATAACTGAGAGGGGGGGGGGGGGGAATTAGTGGCCTCAANTTTAGTAATAACTGAGAGGGGGGGGGGGGTGAATTAGTGGCCTCAATATAATCCTTAAATCAACCCTTCAACTCTTATAACCACTAATTATTTCTAAATTTATCTTCTGTCCTATAAGATGAATGCCTTAAATAACTTATATCAATTTACTACTTTTCAAATTTCTCTATTAAACCTTCTTCTTAATGTTTACTGATAAGAAGTCATCTATTTACCGAAATGCAGTAAATATGCAGAGTATACCGATATATCCAGAATGAATTATGTAAGATACAAAATAGTAAAGAAATGAATCATACATACATAACACATGGATTTTAATGTGGAAACCCTATTAAGGGAAAAACCACTGGGACCGGTACCCCAAATTTTTATTCTTCTGAAGTGAGCCATGTTAAGAGCCAACCCTATTAAAGGTTACAAACACACTGTTAAGTGTGACCTTGTTAGAGGATTTTATACATAGAGTTTTTCACTTAGTATCGGGCATCTAATGTTGCCATCCTTGAATCAGCCTATCTCTTAGACTATTAATAGGCATCCAACATATCCAATGCTAATTTCATGAATCAACTTTTTGGCACTCCTTGAGATGTACCTCAATATATATAAGACTGTTAAGTCCTACTCTGTTAAGAGACTTGATGCTTCAATGGTTAAACTGAAACACTATGACCTATTTCTACTGTAACTTTAAATTTCATATTTTCAGATCTATTTAAGTACATTACCTCTCTAATCAATGTATCAATTCAATACTTTGTGCTCCACACTTTTTTCTCTGTGATGCTGTGCTTCATTGCTTGTCGGTGTCTGCAGAAATCCTTAGCTCTCCTTCAGCTTGATTGATTAGGACTGTATGGATTAGTTCTTCATCATTTTCTCTTCAGCATCCTCTTTCTATTCATTCCCATTAATCCCCTTTTCATGTATATACAAAAATGAATTAAGCTTGTCTCTTATATAGACATGATATTTATTATTTCTTGATTCTTGATTCTTGGCGTGAAAAACAATCCAGCCAATTAGATTTAAAGCATAACTCCTAATTTGTCTCGTAGATATCTTCTTTCCAACTGTACAAATCAGCTTTAAATCAATCACTTGTCTCTGATCGAATAAAATAAAGTAGACAACCAGTTAAGTCCTTATTTAGCTCTACCAGCTAGATATTTTATCATTTTCTAAACTCTCTGTTCCCTCTGTCATCTTTGCAGTTAGTTGTCGGTGATAACTGAAAGTTCCATTGGCGAGACTTTAGTTAGCTTTGTGATCTCCGTCCGTCAGGAAACACTATCTTTTGATTGTTGGGTATCACTGTGACTGTTCCTCTTTTCTTTTATCGATGGTGTGCACTCCATCGGTGTTGTTTGTCACTCTATGAATATTTGACTTTTATGTATTGTTGAAAGCATAACCTTTATTCTTTTGGTTCTTTGAAGTCTTTGGATTTATGTATGTGACCATACAGATGATATCAAGTTGACATAAATGACAATACAAATCATTAACTGATTTAATGCCTTGCATTATCTTTAACATTTATCAAACATTTAATCAGTTACATGTCATCATACACAACATTGTCGGCTCACAAATTTAATAATTCTTCACACGTGAAATCCCAAACTAAGCAGTATTAATCAAATCATCTTCATATTGTCTTCAAACTCTGCATAACTTTGGCAAACCAAATTTCATACCAGTAAAAAGATATTATGAAAACATTGCAAACTGTCTCTCAAAAACTCTGTCAAAATATGATCTTCAATAAATCTCTAATAACTGTCACCAATAATTGAATATCCGTACACGCTCTTAACCACATCATCATGATACTATCTGAAATACATTATGAACTATGCATAACCTCATCTACAATTCTCTATCAGTGCTAACTCAATATTTGTCTTCTACTCTCTCAATCTTCACTAAACACTATGTTGATATCCAAACAACATGTTGACATCAATGACAAACATAGTCACTAATGTAACATATGAAAACTCCAGTAATGCTAACAATCTCCCCCTTTAGCATTGATGGCAACATAGATAAAAATCATCCAATGTTCCAAGAATCCAAAACTCTTCTACTGCTCTTGTCTTCATCAAATATTCTTCATCAATCATTGTCTTTCTTATTATGTATATTGTTCCTCTTTTTCACTGTTTCCTCTTTCACTTGTTTCTCAACTTGTTTCTCCACTTGTTTTTCATGTATTCTTCTCCCCCATTGACATCAATGACAAAAGACATCACTATGTCCATCCAATACTAGTTCGAATGTCCAAAGACACTGTTGAAAATACCATTTACCAAGAGTCCTTCATAACTTAGCTCAAACATAGATACTCCCCCATAGAGGAAGCATCAACAATCAGTCTAGAAAGAATATAGTGCTCTGTGACACCAGAATGATGCAACTGCTGTATCACTACTCAAAAGTAGGCTGGGGCATAACCCCAAGCATACCTCTCAAATAATCATATGTATCCTTAGGTAAATTCTTTGTAAAAATATCTTCTATCTTCTCTTTTGTGCTTATATACTCAAGTCTGACTTCTTTCCCTGCAACTTTCTCTCTTATAACATGATACTTTATCTCTATATTCTTTGTCTTTGAATGTAATACTAGGTTTTTTGACATACTTACTGTACTTGTGTTATCACAGTGTATGATAATAGGTTCCTTAAATTCAATTCCAATATCCTTCAACATTTGTTTCATCCACATTATCTGATTAGAATTATTTGCTGCTGCTACATATTTTGCTTCTCTTGTGCTCTATGAGATACAATTCTATTTCTTACTTAGCCACAAAACCAATCTTCCTCCAAGAAAAAATGCTCCTCAACTTGTACTCTTTTTATCATATACATTGCCTCCCCAATCAACATCTATATATGTATTAGCGTAAAATCATTTGATCTATCATACCACAATCTACAATCAATTGTACCTTTCAAATATCTAAATATCCTTTTCACTTCTGCATAATGTGATTCTTTAGGATCAACTTGAAATCTCACAACAATTCCAACTACATTAGATATATCTGGTCTTGTATGAGTCAAATATTGCAATCCTCCAATTATGAATCTGTACTTTCTTTGTTCAACTTTAGGTGTTTCATCTTTTCTAGATAACTCATGACCAGTTACCATGGGTGTACCAACAGGCCTACAATTTCTATACCAAATCTCTGCAATAAGTCTTTCAGATACTTAGTTTGAGATAAGAAAATACCATCACTATTCTGCATAATCTACAAACCTAAGAAAAATTTCATTTCCCCAATCATACTCATCTCAAATTCTATCTTCATTTATTCAATAAACTTATAATTTGCTTCATCTTCACCTCCAAAAATTATGTCATCAACAAAAATAACAACAATCAGTAAACCATTCTCAATTTCTTTTAGATATAAGTTACTATCTATAGTTACTTTAGTAAATCCCAATTTTTCCAAATACTTATCCAACCTCGCATACCAGGTTCTTGGTGCTTTCTTCAATCCATATAATGCTTTGTTCAACTTACATACCATATCACCTTCTTGTGTCAAGGTAAATCCATCAGGCTGCTCTATGTAAACTTCTTCTTCCAATTCACCATTCAGAAATGATGACTTCACATCCATTTGATATACTTTATATTTCTTATAAGCAGCATAAGCTAAAAACATTCTTACTGCTTCAAGCCTTGCAACAGGTGCAAATGTTTCTTCATAGTCAATACCTTCTTGCTATGAATATCCTTTACATACCAATCTTTCTTTATTCCTTATAACTTTGCCTTGTTCATTCATCTTGTTTTGGAATACCCATTTAGTTCCAATAACATTTTTGTCTTTAGGTCTAGGGACTAATTCCCATGTGTTATTCTTTTCAATCTGATCTAATTCTTCCTTCATTGCATGAATCCAATGATCATCCTTACAAGCTTCATCAGTACTTTTAGATTCAATCTGAGAAATCAAACATAATTCTTCATGTACCTTATTTATTGTCATAACTCTCGTGTCTCTTCTTCCAATAATCTGCTCAGCAGGGTGATTCTTTGTCAAATTCTTGTTTGGTGTTGCTGCTTCAACTCTTGCTTCAACTCTAGGTTTAGATCTAGGTTCTTTATTTTCTTCCTCATCATGAATCTCAATCCGCAAATCATTATTAGTCTCAAAAAGTAATTCAACATTCTCTTGATTATTTCTAGGATGAGCTTCTTCTTCTGATTCATAACCAAGTATTCTTTCTTGATTTCTGAACTTTTCATCCACTTTAACATCATTAGTATTAGTCTTTCCATCAAGTGTAATAGAGCCAATTCCTTTTATATGAAAAGGTGCATTGTTTCCAACTCTAACAATTCCTCCATCATAGTTGTTAAGCTTTACAAATTTTTTCATATCACCAGTCATATGATGAGAACAACCACTATCTATGATCCAATCAGTTTTCTTTTCAACTTGGGACACTAAGTCTTTCTCTTCTCTAACTTCTTTTTCAAGACTTTCTTCTTTAATTGCAACAAATCCTATCTCATCACTTTCATTATCACTTTCACTCAAGAATTTATTAATACTAGCTTCAAATTATTCATCATTAGCATAATAACATTCTTTAGGTCTTCTACGCTTAAAGTTCTTCTTATATTTCTTAACTCTCTTAGGACATTTAGATACAAAATGACCATATTCTTGACAAGTCCAACATTTTAAATTTTTCTTACCTTCAAGTTCTCTCTTCACAAGTAGGGAAATTCCTTCTTCAATATTTCTGTCTTATTCAGATTTAGATTTTTTGCTGCTCGTATAGTCTCCATTAACATTAACATCCTTTGTAAAAGTAGGATGAACACTTAGTGCGCTAAAAGATGTTTCAATTCTAGGAAAGTCTAAAGACTATTTCAAACTTACTGCCGATTCCAATCTTCCAATAAGAGTCTCTCTAGTGAATTTCTGAGGGAAAGGGATAAATTGTTCTATCATCTGCATTGTCTTCTTGAATGTTGGGGTCAAGTTTTTCAAAATCTTCCATATAATCTCATCTTCATCTTTATTTCCTTCACAAGCTTTAATACCTGCAATAATCTCTGATATTCTTCCAATATAACTTCTAACTAATTCGTCTTCCATCATTTTTGCTTCTTTAAATAGACATATCCAATTTTGTAATCTGATTCTCTTAGCATGCTTATCACCTTCAAAAGTAGATTCCAAAGATAACCAAATTTCATGAGATGTTCTTAAAGTTTTTACACGACTGTACTTATTCTCTAGAAGTGATAACAAAAGTGCTTCTCTGGCAAGTATGTTATACATGAATAGATCTCTCTCAGTTTTAGTATATTCCTCTATCTTATCTTCTTCAATGATTTATTTTACATTCTTAGTAATCAACCTATATCATCTAACTAAACATAACAAGTGTGTATTCATCTTCTCTTTCCAACTATCATAATTAACTCCATCAAACTTAGGACTTTATTTTCTGAAATGAGTCACCATTGATCTCCTTAATTTATTAAAATTTTGCTTCAAGGACTTGATGCTCTAATACCAATTGTTAGATAGTAAAGTCCACCAAGATAAATGAGATGGGGGGGGGGGGGTGGGTGAATCAGTTATCTGAATAATATAACTTTTATCAACCTTATTAAATTTGAAACATGTACATAACAATGTAATGGCTGAGGAGTTTGTGCATAACATCCTCTTTAAGAAGCTAGGAACAATGAGCGAGAGCGGGAGCGGAGGAGACCAGTGGGCTGGAGGGAATTTGAATTCCCCTAAGGGCGGGAAATCTGTGGATGGAGGAGCGCAATCGAATCTTGCAGATGGTAGCCGGAGCTTCAAGGAAGGTGACAAGGAAGGGGAAGGGGAAAAGGATTCAGACCGTCAACGCCCTCGAGAAGGAGGAAAATGGGACATTTTGAAAAATGAAACGAGCGGGAAAGTGCTTCCTGGCAATGCTCAGATGTTACCCGTGCCAGCGAGTCAGGAAAAGGCAAAAGTTGCAGCTGGGGAGGGCTCCACAAAAGAGACAGGGGCGGTTCCTCCTCTATCGAGATTCCAAATCACCGAAGATGTGCAAAAGACAAAAGATAGCGAAG
>MU227106.1:1124752-1137368 GCA_018584345.1 Thuja plicata
AGATCTAAGGTGCAGAAGAATGAAGATCCGGATCTTCAGAAGCTGAGAGAGAATGTGACAACTATGAAGAGTCAGCTGATGGACTCTGAATGCCTTCTGAAATCCTTGCTCTGATTTTGGTGCTGGCGGGTCTCTTCTCTGTTTTCTTTCCAGCAGTTTTTTTGTTCCTTTTGTTTAGTATGTTTATGTTGCTTTATTTGGGTTATGACCCTCTGTTGATTGTTCCCATCTCTGGGTCAATCTGATGCTCATAGGGCTTTTTTTGCCTCTCCTCTCGTTGTTTTGTTAAAGGGTTTCGGGGTTCCCTTCAAAACCTTCTTTTACCGTAATCAAAAACAATAACAACAACCATAGAAAGATAACCATACACAATAACACCATATTTATTAACTAGGGAATCTCTTAATCAAAGAGTAAACCCCAGTGGGAATGATGCCCAAAAAAGATGTACTAATATGAAAATTCCTTGTGAGAGGATGGAATCTATTAGGAGTCTCTGAAATACATTCAGTACATATCAGTCCCTATTAGGAGACTTTGAATCCCTGTTAAAAGATTCTAACCCTATTAGGAGGTGTGGAAGGCAGAAGGACCCACTATCCAAACAACTTCAAGGGAAGACCACTTAACCCACTATTTAATTGATCTCTGTATCATTTAGAACAAAATAATACCAAATAAACTAAATTCTAAAACTCTATATCCTCTCTTCTCTAACCATGCCTCTACTACACCAAATACTACCAGATCTCAAATACCAAATCTGCCAACTTTGCTTCACATACAATCCTTTAGATCTCCACACTTTTCTCTTTACATTTCCTTCAATACTGCTACAAAGTCATACACATTCTTACTCTCTATATCATCATCTTTCTTTTATATGAAATCAAAAAAACAATCTTTCCTTTATACCAAGCCCAATACTTCACAATTGAGTCGGCCAATTAAGCCTAAATAATTATGAAATATAAAACAATACACATTACATAATTACACAACACTGTTAGCTCAAAAACTTAATAATTATTCACATGTGTGATCCCAGACTAGGATGGCTTAGTCAGACCACCTTCACACTATCTTCAAACTTTACATAACTTTGACAGACCAAATTCTATACCAGTAAAAATATATAATCAAAACATCGCAAACAATCTCTCAGAAACTCTGTCAAAATATGATCTTCAATAAATCTCGAATAACTGTCACCAACAATTGAAACTTAGTATGTGCTCTTAACCAAACCATCACAATAACATCTAAAATACATTCTCAACTGTGCATAACCTTTTCTGTGATTCTCTATCTATGCTAACTCAATCTCTCTCTGTTACTCTGTCAATCTTCACTAAAACACTATGTTGATATCAATGACAAACATAGTCACTAATGTAACATATGAAAACTCCAGTAATGATAACTGTATGCATGAAAATGGGTAAGTACTTGCAAGCTGCAAATACACATAGTTCGATGAGTCTTTATGTGGTTAGTGGGTTAGAAAATATGAAATTGAAATAAATAACTATACTAACTAAAAACAACCCATTGCCTTCTAGTAGATAGGAGTATGAGTTTTCTCTCACGTCATCACAAACTCAGTGACTACACCAATATCCTAAATGAAGGATTTTTAATCTAAATGATTGATCTAAAATGATGAATGCAAGATGCAGATGTAGTTTGTGGTTAATTCAATCTAATTAGGATTCACTTATAAGAGCACCAAATTCAAGTGTGTAAGATTCATTTTAAAACACCAAAATTAAATGTGCTCTAAAATTAAGAAGTTTGCATAATTAACAAAAGTAAACTAACAATTAACAATGTTAACCAAATTGAAAGTTAAAATGCAAATGCTTGAATGTAAAATGTAACATAATAACAATAATAAAAGTTAAGGATCCTTTGTGAAGGAAATGAGTTTGTCTTTTATAGAAATCTCTCTCGAGTCGACGGTCGAGATTGAAAGAAAAGAGTGGCTCAGATTCAATTGAAGAAGCACAATCCATGTGCAAGCAATGTGATTGGTTGAAAGAGTCAGTTGACTGAACTAACTAATTAGTTATTTTGGAAACTTCCAAAATCAGTTTTCAGTTAACTGAAATGTTTCCAAAATGATAAATAGTGGAGGATCAGTTAACTGAGTGGAACTAGATTGTTTCCAATTCGATAATCAGTTAACTAGATTTTATGATGTCATATGCATTTTTAATAATTTAATTGATTTTGAATGCACATTTGTGTTTTTATTAATTAATTTAATTTAATTTTTATTTAATTGATAATTTTGTAATTTTATTTAATTAATATATCAGAATATCAATTAAATAATTAACATAAGGTTTATTTTCCAATGTATTATGATTTTAATAATTAATTAATTAATCAAGTATGATGATTGATTAGGACCTAGGATTCAGGTCAGATTAGCTTGAATTTGATAGATTGAGGAATTGCCTGTTAGATTTAGGACTTAGGGTTTATCAAGATTAGGGTTTCTTTATTAATTATTGATATTGGGAGTCTAGGGTTTAGATGACCATTTTAATGTGATTAAATTTGCCCCTCTTTGAATTGATGTGCGATCAACGCATTTATTCAAAGACTTGTTAGCGAGAAGACCCATAATAGTTTGTTTTGAAGGGATGAAACCATTCTTTTGAAGAATAATACCAACTCTGAGCTTTCTTGGATGAAGATTGATCAAAATATATAAAATGGAATACTCAGTTTGATTTGAAGTGATGAAACTGGACATCTATCAAGAACTCTTAAACCTTTTGATTGGTTTGAATGAATAACCAGTTTGATTTGAAGCGATGAAACTGATTACCGTTAAGATATTTGATTAGAAAGAAAATTGACTTGATTTGACATGATGAGGCCAATTTGATCAATGTATCTAGTTTAAAAAATGAATAACCTGTATAAGACCAATCTTGTCTAGTTTTGAGTGTATTAACCACTGTATAAGACCATTGATTAGGTTGCCTTTGATTTAAGTTGATCCAACTTGATTTGATGCGATGAAGCTGAGATGCCCCAAGTGATGGGGTTTTGATTGAGGATGTGATCACTGGAATTTTGATGTCCTAATCCTTCCCCCTTGGGAGAAAAATTGAAATATGGCTAGGTTCCCCAGTGTTGAGAAGCAATTCGATCGATACAATGATGTATGAAGAAGTTGATCTGATTAGAAATAAGTCCCACATGGTTAGGACAAAAGATGTACTTGATGGGAGGTCATGTTTGACTGAGATTGACCAAAAACATGATACATGGATTGATTAGAAGAAAAGCATGAGAGATTTTTATTGGTTGTGCAAGCGGTCAATTTTTGATTTTAAATTTGATCCTGAAAATGGAATCAAGACAGTCAAATTAGCGAGGGGTATCATGTTCAGGCACAACTGGCCACTTGATGAAATAAAGATTGATCAATAAGAAAATATAATCCTTCACATTGGAGAGAGATATTGAGATTATGCAGATTTGAACACCAAGTAGATGCAGATGCAGATGCAAGACTAACATGAATGTAACCTAAGGTGTAGTCACCGAACCTTTAACGTTGAAAATTTTCATAATCGAGCATTTTTGGAACATCATAGTTGATAAAATCCTTACTGGTGTCACTACGACCATAAGAATATGAATATGACTTTCATTGGATAAGATATGAGAAAATAATATAAGCATCAAGGCATAAAAGTTGAGATGACCTGAATGTTGTTTCTAGTTGATGTTGCAAGACTATACCAGTATCGAGGCATTAAAAGCCAAGATAACCATGAGTGTGATCTTGCATAAACAAGAAGAGAATTAACAGTCAAGGATATGGTTCTGACCTCACCTTGGCATACAAATAAACATGATCGAGGGATGTGAGGATTTTCCACCTTAATGCAGGAGCTCTTATCATATACACCATATTTAGTTGATGTTGTGGGATCATCAAGACCACACCAACAAGTAGTAGACAAAGAAAACATTAACAAAAAATCAATGAAAAAACACAACATAAAAATAGAAGTTCAACATACTTCAGCCATTTTCAAAGTTTTCAGATGTGTATATGTAGGAAGTGTTGAGAAACACCGTCGTGCTAGTGAGTGCAATGTGTTTGGTTGCTATCGATCTGTTGTTTACATTTGTGGTATCCAATGTGTGTTAAGAAAGATAGATGCATCCAAAGATAGTGTTAAGAAACACTTTTGATTAGGGTGTTGAGAAACACCTATTTGTGTCAGTAGCGATTTGTCCTTGAAAAATGACAAGATTACTGACTCTGGTGTAATCCAAAGATGTGATCTGATTGGGGACCCATACCCCTAGTAAAAAATGGTGATGAATGAATTGAATCATACTAAAAGGACAAAGCTGATTCGATTCCCCCTAGGTTATGACTCTGGATCGATTTAAAGCCAGGAGGGTTCTCAGAAGAACTAGAGTGTCATGAAAGTGACTAAAAGATATGTACAAACTAAAGCAAAGGATTAATGCCAAGATTGAGCATTGATAGATAGAGCATTGAGTACCAGAGGTGCCTATTTACTAGGTTTTCACCTACTTGGCAGAGATTCTATTTTTGCTACCATGGCGCCTATTTACCAGGTTTTCATCAGGGCACTTTTTCTTCTTTTCAATTTTTTTTTGTATTTTTCCATTTTTAATTTTTTTAATTTTTCTCTATTCTCTTTTTATTTTTTTGATTGATGCATCAAGGCACCTATTGCTAGGTTTTCACCAAGATGATCATTTTTTCAGGACTTTTTTCAATTTTTAGATTTTTGTCAGGATCATAAGTATGTACATGGTGCTGATCACTGAGAATTCCTTAGGTGTAAAACTTCTTTATATGGAGAGTGTTGATGGGCTCCCGAAGTGGTTCTCCTTTAGGTGTGGAGAGTTGATAGGCTCTAGAGTTAAATTCTATAGTAATGATATAAGGACCTAGCCAGTTGGGTTCAAACTTCCCCTTCTACTCTCTATGTGACTAATTGCGAGGATTTTATCTCAACAAAAGGTCACCCACCTAAAGTTCTCTAGGTCTGACTTTCTTGTTGTATCCTCTTCACATTATTTTTTGATAAGCTATGATGTGATCAAATACCACTTTCCAACGTTCATCCAGTAGCTCTAGTTCTCACAAGCATGACGGTGTTTCTCAACACCTCATACATATACACATCCAAAAAATTTGAAACTGGCTGAAGTATGCTGAAATTCTCTTTGTATGCTGTCTATTCTCATTGATTTTCATTAATCTTTTCTTTGTCTACTACTTTTTTGTGTGGTCCCGATGATCTAATAATGTTAAATAAACTGGGTGTATGTGGTAAGAGCTCCTGCATTAAGACAGAAAAGCCTCACATCCCTTGATCTTATTTATTTGTATGCCAAGGTGAGGTTGGGACTATCTCCTCAACTATTATTGGTCTACTTGTTTAGGAAAGATCACAGTCATGGTTATCTTGGCTTTGAATTCCTTGATACTGGTGCACTCTTGCAACATCAACTAGAAACAATATTCAGGTCATCTCAACTTTTGTGCCCCAATGCTTACATTAGTTTCTCATTTCTTATCCAATGAAAGTCATATTTATATTCTTATGGTCACAGTGGAACTAGTAAGGATTGTATTAACTCTGATGTTCCAAAAACTCTCGATGATGAAAAATTTCAAAGCTAAAGGTCCAATGACTACACCTTTGGTTGCATTCATCTTAGGCCTACACTTGCATCTGATTGGTGTTGAAATCTGCATAATATTTATATCTCTCTTCAATGTGAAGGATCTGAGGTTCTTATCAATCAATCTTCATTTTTTCAAGTGGTCGGTTGTACGTTGATTGACATGAAAATGATACCCTCACTAATTCGACTGTCCTAATTCCATTTTCAAGATCAAAATCAACATTTGTCATTTGAATTTTTCAGTCAACTACAGCTGACCACTTGTACAACCAATGAAAATATCTCATACTTTTCTTCTAATCAATCCTTGTATCTTACTTTTGGTTAATCTCAGTCAAACATGACCTCCCATCAAGTACATCTTTTGTCCTAACCGCTTGGGACCTATTTCTCATCAGATCAACTTCTTCTTGCACCATGTTATCAATAAAATTACTTCTCATCACTAAGGCACCTAGCCATATTTCAATTTCACTCCCGAGGGGGCAGGATCAATACATCAACATTATAGTGATCACATCCTCAATCAAAACCCCATCACTTGGGGCATCTTAGCTTCATCGCATCAAATCAAATTGAAATCATCTTAAATTAAAGACAAACTAATCAATGGTCTTATACAGTGATGAATACACTCAAAAATAGACAAGATCGGTCTTATACAAGCTATTCATTATTGAAACCAGATACATTAATCAAATTGGATTCATCACTTCAAATCAAGTCAATTTTCTTTCTAATCAAATCTCTTAACGATGATCGGTTTCATCGCTTCAATTCAAACTGGTTATTCATTCAAACCAATCAAAAGGTTTAAGAGTTCTTGACAGATGTTTAGCTTCATCACTTCAAATCAAACTAAGCATTATGTTTTATATCTTTTGATTGATCTTCCTCCAATCAAGCTCAAAGTTGGTCTTCTTCTTCAAAAGAATGGTTTCATCGCTTCAAATCAAACTATTCTGGGTCTTCTCACTAACAAGTCTTTGAATGAATGCACTGATTGCACATCAACTCAAATAGTGGCAAATGTAATTACATAAAAATGGTCACCTAACCCTAGACCCCCAATCATATCAATTAATCAATAAACCCTAATCTTGATAAACCATAAGTCCTAAATCAAATATGCAATTCTTCAATCTATCAATTTATAGCTAATTTGACCTGAACCCTAGGTCCTAATCAATCATCGTACTTGATTAATTAATTAATTCTTGAAATCATAATGCATTGGAAAATAAACCTTATGTTAATTATTTAATTGATATTCTGATATATTAATTAAATAAAATTACTAAATTGTCAATTAAATAAAAAAGGAATTAAATTAATTATAAAAACAAAAGATGTGTATTCAAAACCAATTAAATTATTAAAAATACATATGACATCATCAAATCCAGTTAACTAATTATCAAATTGGAAACAATCCAGTTCCACTTAGTTAACTGATTCTCCACTATTTATCATTCCGGAAACATTTTAGTTAATTGAGAACTGATTCTGGAAGTTTCCAAAAAGACTGATCAGTCAGTTTAGTCAACTGAATCTTTTGACCAATCACATTATTTGCACATGGATTGTGCTTCCTCAAATCGAATTTGAGCTACTCTTTTCTTTTGATCTTAACCGTCGATTCAACAAAGATTTTCTATAAAAGAGAAGCTCATTTTCTTCATAAAGGATCCTAACTTTTGCATTATTGTTATTATATTGCATTTACTCTCATTTCAATTAGCTTTGTTTAGTTTGTTTAATCATGCAAATCTTAATTTTAGAGCATAATTGAATTTGGTGCCAGAAATGTATGCGTAAAAATGGGCAAGTACCTGCAAGCTACAAATACACACACTTCAATGAGTCTTTACGTGGTTAGTGGGTTAGAAAATATGAAATTGAAATAAACTACACTAACCGACAATGACCCATTGCCTTCTAGTAGGTAGGAGTATGAGTTTTCTATCAGGTCATCACAAATTCAGTGACTACATTAATATCCTAAACGAAGGATTTTTAATCTAGATGATTGATCTAAAATGATGAATGCAAGATGTCGATGCAGTTTGTGGTTAATCCAATCTAATTAGGATTCATTTTTAAGAGCACCAAATTGAAGTGTGTAAGATTCATTTTAAAACACTAAAATTAAATGTTCTCTAAAATTAAGAAGTTTGCACGATTAACAAAATTAAACTAAAAATTAACAATGTTAACCAAATTGAAAGCTAAAATGCAAATGCTTGAATGTAAAATGCAGCATAATAACAATAATAAAAGTTAGGATCCTTTGTGAAGGAAATGAGTTTGTCTTTTATTGAAATCTCTCTTGAATCGACGATTAAGATCAAAATAAAAGAGTGGCTCTGATTCGATTGAAGATGCACAATCCATGTGCAAGCAATGTGATTGGTTGAAAGAGCCAGTTGACTGAACTGACTGATCAATTATTTTGGAAATTTCCAAAATTAGTTTTCAGTTAACTGAAATGTTTCCAAAATGATAAATAGTGGAGAATTAGTTAACTGAGTGGAACTGAATTGTTTCCAATTTGATAATCAGTTATCTAGATTTGATGATGTTATATGCATTTTTAATAATTTAATTGATTTTGAATGCACATTTGTGTTTTTATTAACTAATTTAATTCCTTTTTGATTTAATTGACAATTTTGTAATTTTATTTAATTAATATATCAAAATATCAATTAAATAATTAACATAAGGTTTATTTTTCAATGTATGATGATTTCAGGAATTAATTAATTAATAAAGTACGATGATTGATTAAGACCTAGGGTTCAGGTCAGATTAGCTTGAATTTGATAGGTTGAGGAATTCCCTATTTGATTTAGGACTTAGGGTTTATCAAGATTAGGGTTTCTTGATTAATTGTTGAGATTGGGGGTCTAGGGTTTAAATGACCAATTTTATGAGTATTAGGCTACTAGATCCAAAAACCAACTCAGATGGAACCATTGCAAGGTTAGTTAAAGTGCAACATGTCTTTTTTATTCCAGCATGTTTGACTCTCTCATAAGTAACCAGCATAACCTGAATTATGAATTTTTTTTTGATAAAGTACTTTAATTTCTCCTAATGAATGAAATTAGGCATACCTATCCACTCATACTCTTTGTTCTTAATGTTCCAAAGAAGAAAAAATGAAGAGTGAACTAGTGATTTCTCATCTAAAATCTCATGTTTAGGTAAATGTATTGTGTCTGATGATCTGCTAGCCTTCATCCAAGATATATGCTTAATAGGAAAACCTCTTGAATGTATGAAAACTAAAGAATCAATAGTAACCTCTTGCCAATGGGTTTCCTTCCCATCATTACATGCCTTATTAGGATGAACTCTTACCTCTTTGGCAACCCTTTCATTAGTATCAACTTTCTATTTTTGTTTTCTTATCCGAAGTGGATCAAACAACATGAAAGGTTACTCAAATGTATCATGTTGACCGTGGATTTATTGATCAAAAAGATGTTGTACTTGATGCCTTTATGGAATTGGTTTTTGAGTAGGTGTTGGTGCCACTTTAGATTCTAGACAATTAAGCTCTTTATTTACTATCTACTACTTATCACCTATCTCTAAAAGTAATAGATGCACATCATCTTGATTTTCATCAATAAAACCAAGGAGTTCTATAAACAAATCAGATACAACTTCATTCTCCCATGGAATATAACCAGGTAAATAGTTAAACTAGAGAGAAAAATCTTCTATGTCATCAAAAACCTGCTCTACAACCTTAGGGATTTCTTTATTTCCCTGTAGTAGATCTATCTCATCACTTCGAACACCATATGCATGCACATCAAGAAGAAAAATATCTGATTTCTTCTCACTGTATGCTATCTTTACAAGCTTTTCATCTTGATAAATAAAACTTTCATTAAAGATTTGAGGTATTAGATTTCAAATAATTTCTTCATAAGGTATAATTTTCTCAAGGACAAATTCATTATAGCTAGATAATGCACTGTTATTACTTGGAATTCTGAAAACAAAGGACTTAGGTAAGCCACCTTGTATAAAATTTGGAACCTTGACCCTGTGGTCCTCCCTTTTGTCAAATAATAGCTTCATCCTCTGATGTTGCCTGTTCAACTCCTATATTGAAAGCGCTAAACCAGTATTAAGGAAAACATAAATTTTCCAAAGTGGTGGGCAGTTGCTCTTATTCTTTTACAAGGTTTGGCATAACATTCCTTTGATCACGAATTAGGTAATTACCCAATCCAACCACTATCATATGATTAAAAGGTTGTTCACTGTATTGTTGTGGTGTAACTTGAACCTTATGAGAAATATGTTGCTCGTCACTCTTTTGGGATACATTATGTTGTGACCTATCACTATTCTGGAGTGAGGGAGCGTGAATCATCATAGATTTTGAGCAATTAGTCTAATGATGTGATAAATTACAAGAAAAACACTTCTCCTCATATCTTTCTAAATTATTTTTGGCAAATACAAGTTCCTTTAATGAATTTGGAACGTTGGGGTTGTAGGGTTGATTAGTCATTTGAGTAAAATTTCTTCTTTGTTCATGCTGATAAATATGATAAATAGGCTTGTTTTCCTACTATGATGCTTCATAAGGCATATTTCTATGATTTATATTCTGAATTTTCTCTAAATTGATCAATTTATTGCCAAAAGTTTGGAGCACACCTTTAATTTCTTGCTTAAGCTCTTGAAGCTCCTAAACTGGGACTGTTGCAACATGCTCTTGAGATGTAATTTGATTGTTAAATGCTGGAACAACTAGAATAAAAAATAAAAAAAGGAGGTAAATCATGTGTATTTGGTTGTGTTTCTACAAAATATGGATTTGAAAGCCTATGAGGAATCTTATCATCCTGTATCAAACTATTCTATGCTTTGATTGCAATGTCAAATACAATTGGTAAAGTATTACCTCCCATTGATTGTATCTGCACTGATATATCACTGTTTAATGCCTTAAGATAAAACAAGAAAGCATAAGCATTAGAAGGATTTACCAATATTGTAATTTTGTCCCATGTCCTCTGAAAATAGTAATTGAAATTTGTCATTAACTTGATTGGAACAGTCTTGATAGTTGTTAAATTCTCTACTAATGCTAGATGATATGACTTGTACTCAAATTGACGATTCAATTTCTCTCCCAATTCATCCCATGTTACAATTGAATTCATAGGTAACCCTTTGAACCAAAATAAAGCTTCCCCCTTCATTGAAGCTATCAAGAGCTTCAATGCAACATCTAGATGAGTTATATGATGTATACCACATAATGAAGCCACGCTCCTGATATGCTCAATAGCTGAAATTTGTTCCACCCCTATGAAAAGTGGAAGACCCTTAAGGAATTCTCCTATAATATTATGATATTGTTGAATATTTAAAGGAATTCCTAGGTTAAATGCCACTAATGGAAGATTCCTCAGCATTAAAGGCGAAACTTGGTAAAACTGAATTCACCAAATCTAATTGTACTTCATTGTACCTTCCTTATAAGCTAGAAAAGTACTAGATATGATGTAAACCATAAAAATCAAATTCACCAGGGGCTATAAATTACCTCCTTGAAGGCTATATACTACAGTTAACACCAAAAAAAATCAATATGTAGCTAGGAAGAACTGAATATCAATTCAAAGTTGCTTCTATAGGGAGATGTTTTTGGCATGTTGACTTCTTGAGGATACATGACTCATTTTGTGTTGTCATCATGGCAAAAAAGTCATGTTTAGTTTCTGTCATGAAAGACAAATGACTAAGTATGAAAACAGGGCAGATAGAGATACCCAATGATCAGCACATCAGTGCACGTGTGAGAGATTGAGTTAGTGTATGCGAATTCATATATATATATTGTATGACACATGTACATACTACATCCAGACACACATAGTATGGAATAATAGTATGACAAAGTTATAGGCAGATCAGTAGACCAGCAGTCCAGAAGATAGAGCATGGAAGCCGACTACTATTTTGATCAGCGTGAATTATTTTGTAATGTAATGGATAAGAACCTTTGGTTCTATGTTTGTAATGATGTAATTAACATTGTAGTAAACATGCTTGAGCTGACTTGTTCAGAAGCATTGCATATTTTGTTTTAGGGCTGACTAGTGTTTTGTTTCGGGTCGCTCCTATTAGGATATAAACATATAAGTATGTAATGTAAAGTTATGTTACAAGTGTCGATTATTATGTAAGAGGAAGATACAGAAGTGTAGTACAATGAAGTCAGTATATGATATATCTCTTTAAGAGAGTAAGAGCATTCGCGCATACACAAAACTGATTAGACCGCAGTGTCATCACAATAGTTCATTTTGATATAGTGTATATCATCTTTTAGAAGGTTGTAGCCTTCATCCTATTGGGTAGTGAGCCTAGGCAGTGAGCCATATACCTTTAATAGGGTTTTTTAAAAGACTCCTAATAGGGTCAGACCTTTAACTAGGTCATTATACTCATATTGTAAAGACTACTTCTAATAGGGCAAAGGAACTTTAACAGGTTCATTATACCTAGTACAATATTTGTGGGTACTAATTCCCACTAGGGTTTTCCTCTGATCAAGGTTTCCCTGTAATCATATCATGTGTTATGAGTTCTTATGTTAAGCTTCATTCTATGTATGTTTGATTTATATTTAAGTTTCTGAAAAGTATATTATAGACAAACACTGATTCACCCCCCCTCTCAGTGTTTCCAACAATTGGTATCAGAGCTCTGGTCCTCAGCAAATAAGTTTAACTAATTGAGGAGATTATGGACTTAGCAGAAGAAAAACATTTGAAAAAGAATCTTGAAGCAGCTCTTGAAGATCTTGATAGATCTGAAAAAGAAAATGAAGAACTTAGACTGAAAGTTGATGGCTCACAAATGCTTATCAAGA
>MU227106.1:1149525-1200723 GCA_018584345.1 Thuja plicata
TCCAAATGCTCCTAGACCCCCTTTTATACTACCCTCGTTGGTAAACCAACGGTCGAGATTAATTCTCAATCAACGGCTGAGATGAATTACAACCCAACAACCAAACAAAAAATTAATTGCAAGTTGTCACCTAGGGGAATCAAACAAAAAAAAATTAATAATTAATTAATTATTATTATTATTAATATTTTAGTAATAATAATAATAATAATAATTATTATTATTATTATTATTATTATTATTATTATTATTATTATTATTATTGTTATTTCTATTATTATTACTGCTATTATTATTATTATTATTATTATTATTCTTTGGTGTTTTCTTTTTTGTTTTCAGGGTGTCTTTTCCTTCCCCTCGGTTGTTGTGCCTCCTTTCTCACCCCTTCCTTCCTTTTATCCTCTGTGTGAAACCAAGTCTGCAACTTATTTTTACACTTCCTTCTTGCTCTTACATCCTGATGATGGATCACGGAGTGTGATCCGAAACGTTGATGCTTAAAAATACACACAATCTAAACCCAGAAATCAAAGCTCAAAATAAATCTTTTGCCACACAATTGGTCACCATTAGGGAGAAGAAAAAACAATGCCTTAGTGGTATCCAAGTTGTGGACTTCAAAGAAGTGCAGGAGATAGTGGAAAGAATCTGCAAGGCTTATGCATACATCCATGAAAAATGACTAAGTGTTCAGTTTTGGACTTAGTCAACTTTTGTAAAAAAGATATTTTTGACACTTATCCATTTGGCCGACTCAAGTTTTTTGGCCTTTAAGACTCCAAAAGTCTAGAAGTTCAAGAGTCATTAGGGTTCACACTTATCCAATTTTTCTCTTGTCAACTTGTGGAGTTAGGGTCAGGGTCTGAAATTTCTGGGCCATTTTGACAAAGACATAATTTGCATGGATATTTTGTTCTATGTTAGATTGCATGCATGTTTGCAATCATTTTGGTAGGAATAGAAGATATTGATCAATTGTGTTCATGCAAAGGAGCCAAGTTGAACATTCCAAGGAAGAACTCTAGTTTTAGAAGAACACTTCAATTGAAGAATGGTGGAACTCCAGTTCTAATCTTTTGTTTTCTGAGCAGATTTGGCTTTTTTTTCTCACATAAATGTAATGAAAATGGATTAAAATGAAGGAATTATATTTTTCCATTAGTATATACAAGGAAAAACATGATCTACACCATCGGTTTACACTACACCAATAGACAGGGAACAACACTACCCGACGCGAAGGTTAATCGATACTGCCAAGTTCAAAGCATCCCGACAAACACTATTCAGTGTTACCCAATGAAAAAAAGGATAAAGGAACCCGATGAGTAACAATAGTGGAACCCGATGGAATAAAAAAGAGAGGAATCCAACAAATGAAGGGAACCCAATGATCAGTTCAAAAAAGGAACACCGAAAGACTTTCAGTTCAACCCAACGACCAAGAACTGATAGTTAGTTACATCCCGCAAAAAGTGGATCTGACTTTCCATGTAAGATAAAACATTGAAGTTGCTTATTTAGCTTCTTGATTTGTTTTAAATCCATTATGTGTGGAGGAAGCAATGTAATTATTATTTTTGTAATTAGTTTAACTGATTTAAAACATGCAAAACTAAAGATCAAGGTCAAGTTGTAAACCTTGGATCAAGAGTTAACATTGTAATGCATGATACCAGAATAGGTCAAATACATGCATAAATAGGTGCTCAATCTATTGTGAACATATTGTCTAATGATGATTTTATCCACTAAGAGCATCTAAGGATTAGATAAGAGAATTCATACAGAAGGAAAAAAAGGGATCAAATTACTTTTGAGAACAAGAACACAGGCTACCGATGAGAAGAGAAAGGGTATTAATAAATCACTATAGGTGATATTCTTATTATGAGAGCTTTAATGGATCTATGATAAACAACTATAGATTGCATACAGTTAGGTCAATATATTGTACTCATTCTAATGAGTGTAGTACACTTAAGAAATCCTTTCAAGAAAGGTGGACCTAACAGTCCTATTGTAAACCTCTTAAGTGAGTGCACACTTAAATCAGTGTTGCTAAAGCTCTTAACAGAGTAGATCTTAACCGGTCTCCACTTTAATACTCCTAATAGGGTAGATCATCATAAGTGATCAATTGTAAGCCTTTACTAGCTCCCTTCCATTCTGCAGATAGTGAAGTTTTGTGGGTGCCATCCCCACTGTAGTTTTTACTTCCTAACAAGATTTTTCTGTGATATCATATCTTGTGTTATGTGTTTATTACTTTCATGAATGTTTCTATGAATGTTGAAAACAATTAAAGGTTATGAATTATTAGTACTTGTATAAGAAAAAATTAATAATGGTTGGTAATACAATAAAGATTGTTTACTAATGATGAAATGTGAAAAGTGTTGAAAGTTTTAGAGGTACTGATTCACCCCTCCCTTCTCAGTACTACTTCCCATTAATCCCAACAATTGGTATCAGAGCTAAATCTCTTCTTGGAAAGCTTAAAGGCTTAAGAGAAAAGATCATATAATGGAGCAGTACAAACTTGATAAGAATATTGAGAACAAAAAGCTTGAGATACATATATTCTATGAAGAGTATAAAGAAGCAAGAGTCAAGATGAGAGAGCTGCTAGATGAGAGGAAAGGTATGGAAACTCAGAGAAATGAAAAAGATTATCGAGAAGAAGAGATTCTAGATTTCTTTGAATCCTCAGGATCAAATACAAGTAATGCATCAGATATATCAGAAGAGAACATCACAAGTCTAAAGAGATCAATTAACATCTAACAGAACAAATAAAGATGCTACAAATTGGTCAAGAGACCCAAATGGTAAGAATGATTGATGTGATGAGTTCTGTTAGATAAGATGAAACATAAATAACACTAGCTATTGATGACATAAGGAAGATTACAGAGAAGCTACAAGAGAAGGAGTTAGAAATTCAAAGACATGCTGAGCATCACCATGAGATTACAAATCAGATTATTCTTATGAGTCAAGAAGCAAACAGAATGAATATAGAACTCACTGAAAGAGTACAGGCTATCGGTAAACTAAGAGAAGAGAATGAGAAACTAAAGCATGAGGTCAAGATTTAGCAACAACATAATGAAGTTATCAGAAAGGTTGAAGAGAGAAATAAAAGAATAGATGATTTTCTTGAAGGAAAATGAAGAGTCAACAACAAAAATGGTCTAGGATTTACCAAAAATGGAGAATGATCAAATCAAGCCCATCCAAAGAATGTATATGAAAATCCAAGACCAAGAAACCTGACATACAAATACTATGGAAAGAAAGGGTACACATCAAATGTGTGTAGAGGAAAAATGAAAGGTATTCCTAAGTCTACATCTTCATTCATAGGATTCTATAATAAATGTAACAAGAAAGGACATAAAGCATATGAATTTAAGTCTAAGATGGAATAACCAAAGAGGGAAACCTACATTGAAAAATACTGTCCTACATGCAAGATGAATGGGCACACAACTAATAAATGTTGGAAAAATAAAAGGCAAGCATGGAAGCCTAAAGGTCAAGAAACTCCCTATCAACCAAAGAGAATCAGTAATCAATATGTATGGGACTACAATACTTGGACAAAATATACAACATGTGGTAGATATGGTCACATTACTGCAAAATGCATGAGGGCATGGACCAAAAGGTCTAGAGTCTGGTCAAACCCTGGAATGACATGCTTACACTGTCACAAAGTTGGTCATCTCAAGAAATATTGCAAAGACCGAATGACAGAGACAAGCACATATCCCAATGGAAAAACCATTGAAGATATCCAGAGGGATAGAGACAAAATGTGGAGAAAATATTTAAGCAATGATGAAGCTGGACCAAGCAATGCAAATGGTGACACCCCATCTAATGGATCTGGTGACATCACCACCCCCACTTAAGCTGAATAAGTATGGAATTGCACTACACCAAATCATATTTTGCATCAGTTCCATTATACAAATTGATACATAGTCAAAATCTGCATAAATAAAGATGCATATTATGTTACTCGTTACAATTTTGAGAAAACAACCCCGTCGATATACACATACCAAAAATCATTGGTGAACATAATGTATGAGCTTTCTACACTTACCAAAATTTTTGGGTCAACACATAAAATGGCTAAGTTGCTAATGTAACTCGACACCCATTAGTAAGAAAGCAAAGTTATAAAGTTATCATGATAGAATACCGATATCCGTCGGTAAAAGAAAAATTCTTAACAACCATCCCGAGAATCCTAACAACACTGACAATGATTTTGAAAGTATTCCCGATGGACTCCATCTTCATGTCCCAAAGAGTTGTTGAGCATTTATGACAGAATTAGGGCAAAAGTCTATAAATACTCAATGGGAGCACTTCATTTTGCACCCGCAATTTGAAGAGAAAAAGTAGAGTGAAAATAGAGCGATTGAAGAGAATTTAGCAGAGAGACCTCAACTCGATCCAAGCACACATCAAACAAATCATTTACCATTATCATGAATCGAAGTAAGTACCGAGGGCACCGAAAGAACTCTGTCATTATTTTCAAGAAAGCCCTAATATCTAAAAAATGATGGCAACCACTTCAAGAATCGCTAAGATCAAGAGTGATAAGAAGAACGTGGTTAGGTTAATCAAGAACAACACCTGTGTAGATCCCAAATACAAGATATTCTCAGAGATTACATTGCAACCCGATGAATCTGGTGCATTTTCTAAGATTCCACCTAGGGTTTCGTTAATAGAGGATGTAAGGTCCTATATTCACTGTAAGATTTTTGAAATAGGTGATCTGGAGATGGATGAATCTTACAAGAAGCTTTGTGATGCAGAAAGAGACCTAAAAGATGAACACAAGCATCTACAAGTAAAGGGAATAACCAATGCCCTATATTTCTTGAGGGACTTCAAAACCAACTGCATTAGGTCGGCACTTAGTAGAATGCATGATCAAAAGCTATGACTAGATCAACCAAAGAAAATCACTAAGGATGTCCTTCATGCTATCACTGGTTATCCAATAACTGACAAGCCTAAGGCTCACAAACATATTTCCAGGATAGAAGTTGAAAAGCTTACAAAAGATGAATGAGATAACATAGGTCTCAAAGTGAACACCATCACCAATGAGGAACTAAGGTCGGTGCATGTGTGATTGGTTACAAGATCTTTCAGGAAAGCAGGCTGAACAACATATCATCAACATCAGTAAGCACAACTTACAAAATAGTGACAAAGGGCATACATATGGATCTATGTGAGATCCTGTTGAAACAACTTGATGAGAACATGAACACAATAAGGTCTGCAAAGACTAACACATGTAAGTTCGGCTCACTTATCATGTGTATATTTTTATACTTTCAAGAATACTTTCCTTCAGTAGGAAAAGTAAAATGGGACACTACAAATCTGGTGAAACTATAAATTAGTGAACTAATTAAGTCACTAGGAGATAAATTTGAATCAATTATGGCTACATACTTCCTTGAATTCAAGGAAAAAATGATGGAAAGAAAAAGGATCCCTGAGCAACTAATTGAAAAACATAGGGATGAAATATGTTTTATGGTGGATACAAAATTTAGCCACATAAAACTGGTTGTACCAAGGACAGCTTGGTTAGCCCCACTTGATTATGAAATCAACATAGATCAAGCAACCAATGCTATTGATGCATTGATCAATGAGCCAATTAACAAAAACAACCAAGGTTTGGAACTTATGAAGAGGCCAGGTCAAAGATAAAAAGAGGCCTAGAAATTAAAAAGACTGTCAAAAAGAAGAATAAGATGGTTAAGAATCTTAAAAAGACTGTCAAAAAGAAGAATAAGATGGTTAAGAATCTTAAAAAGATTCTATCAGTTACTGAGGATGAAAAAGAACAAACTAAGGAAACTGATGAATAGGGCACCATCGGTGAAGGGCAAGATGAATAGAAATCAAAATTTGAGGCAAATGAGTCTGATACACCTCCACCTCCTACAAAGAAATAGAGGAAAATGAGTTAAACTGCTAGGAACGATACCACACCTCTTAAGAAAGGTCAAGTAAGGACCTATAAGAGGAAGTAGCCAGCAAAGCAAACAAAGGAACAAACTGTGAAGACAACACCTACAAAGAGGAGAAAAAGATTGGTCAGGACAAAAGCTGACATAGAAGACACAAAAGATGATGAGCCCGATGTAACAAAGAAGAATTTTAGAAATCAAACAATTGATGAGGCTACTAAATCTATTGCTACAACTGGCACCATGTATGATAAGAAAATCAGAGAATGGAATACACTTAAGCTAGAAGACCAAAATAAGATACAAGATGCCATAATAAGGGAAATGGTCAAGTACAAATATGTACCAGCTGAATTTATCAACCAAATACCCAAAGAGCTAGGTAAGAAAATATCTCAACAATGGTCATATGCTCTAAAGACCAAAAGAGAAGCAAGGGAGAGGGTACTTGTTACACTTATGCCTCCCAAATCTAAGGTTGAAGAAATCAAAGAAATTATGAAGAAGCACTCAAGAAAATTCTTAGCCAAGATAACGGATTACAAAGTGCTAGAGGATAAGTTCATAGAGATGGATACAATGAAAAAACTAAATGGAGACAACTCCTAGATCTGCCAACAGATTCAACAAGTCCTGAGGAATAGTTACTTCTCACTGAAACACCTCATAGAGAGGAGGAGAAAGACAAGGCAAGTCCTTAGCACATTTCTTTGGACAATGTTGAAGATATGGAGCCAATAAATTTGGACAAGGTAATGGATGATCTTGACATTCAAGACATCACACATTATGACTCTGATAAAGATCCACAAAAAGAAGATGATGTTATATTCATATCACTTAAGGATTAGATCAAGAAAAAATAATTGGAGACTCAAGCCAATAAGGACATGGATGTTCATGGTGAAGTATGGCCATATACTTTAGTTATTGATACAACAGAACCAGACCCTGAAGAGAAAATTCAAAAAGATGAAGATGTCACTACTCAAAAGGATGAAACCAATGAGTAGGACACCACTCTAGATACAACCCAAGATAGCACACAAATAAATATGCCACTATTGATGAAGGCCATCAATATACTAGAGGGTAATGAAGGATCTACTGTAGAGGACACAAGCACACCCAAGGACAAGGGTGATGCAGAAGTGAAAGAAACCATAGATGATACAAAGGACACAACTATAGAGAAAGCTGCAACCGATGATAAAAAAGATAAGACTAGTGATCAAAATAAAGAGGAAGCACAAAAGGTAGAAGAGGACACACATAAAGAAAAAGGTGAAGAAGAAAAGAAAGATGAGATGGAAAATAAAACAGAATAAAAATCTGCAGAGTCACCAAAGGTTGATGGAGAGACATCTTCACAAAACCAAAAGGTGCACACCAAGAAGAAAACACAAGAAGAATCTTCAACAAATCCTTCACCAAGAAATTTAGAGAGAACAAATGAACTAGCAATGGTAGTTCATACATCTACGTCCACACAAGTCTCAAAGAAGAAGAAGAGCAAGCATAAGAATCCAATCACTCTAGATTAAATCATTGAGATTCCAGTTTGTGATCTAAGGACATTGGATCTGACTGGATTGACCAAGTATGCAAGTCTCTGTGAGAGGAAGGCAATGCAAGAAAAACTGAGAAAAGCAACAAAGGAGACAAAGGTACTTGAAGTAGCAAGAGGAATACTTCAACAAATTGTACCAAATGTAGATGTTGATCAAACAACCCCAATGCTTGATCAATTAGTGTTACTCATAGAGGCAATCACATCTCAGAACTTAGATGCTGAGAAGGTCATGGAAGAAAGACTTGAACAAAAGTATGAGTTCAAGATAGCAGAAAAGATAAGCCAAGAAGTGGCATTGCAGAAGGTAAAGCTTTCTGAATTGGTTAGCATGATAGATCTGATAATATCAGAAGCTATAACCTTGATAAAAAAGTTATGCATGCTTGATCAACTCACCCAGAAGTATACCGACAAGATAGCACAAATAGATGCTGATCTTCAGAAAAGTGCACAAAGTCTCACGAATAGTGAAGAGACAATAAAATTGCACAATGATCAACTCAAGTAATCTCAAAAATTGAGAAAGGACATTCTGATTGCAGAGACAAAGTTTAGAGATGAGGTAAATGAGATTCAAGCACAACTCTTACCAACACTGTCACTACTGCAGAAACATATGACAGAGGCAAATGCACTAATTGCCACCCCAAAAATGTCTGTCCTTGACATTATTTATGATATGCATGCAAGAATAGAGCTTATACACATGGCACTACAAATATTGAAAGAAAAAAAGGGAGAAATTTCTCGAAGAAATCAAGAACACCCACTCACATATTCTTGACACATTGTAAGTTACACATTTTTGTCATATTTTTGGCTTCTTATAAGTTGTAAATTTTTGTCATGAGTATCAAATAAAGGGGGAAGTGATATGCACATACAGTTTAGATAGTATAAAGGGGGAGATGTATAGTCAAACATTTGAAAGAGCAAAGAATAGGGAATGTAAAGTACAAAGGCAAGTATACATGTACACGTATACTTATACTATACTGATGGATATAGTTAGGGGGAGTCATATAATGACAGGGATATAGACATGGTGTACATACTAAACACTTTAGTATTATAAACATATTAGTTTTTGATACTAATGTCAAAGGGGGAGATTGAAGACATTATATTTTTCCATTAGTATATACAAGGAAAAACATGATCTACACCATCAGTTTACACTACACCGATAGACATGGCACAACACTATCTGATGCCAAGGTTACTTGATACTACCAAGTTCAAAGCATCCCAACAAACACTATTTAGTGTTACTTGATGACAAAAAGGATAAAGGAACCTGACGAGTAACAACAATGCAACCTGACATAATAGAAAAGAGAGGAGACAAATAGATGAAGGGAACCCGATGATCAGTTCAACAAAGGAATGCCAACAAACTTTCAGTTCAACTCGATGACCAAGAATCGATAGTCAGTTACATCTCACAAAAAGTGGATCTGACTTTCCACGTCAGATAAAACACTGAAGTTGCTTATTTAGCTTCTTGATTTTTTTAAAATTCATTATGTGCGGAGGAAGAAATTTAATTATTATTGTTTTAATTAGTTTAACTAATTTAAAACATGCAAAACTAAAGATCAAGGTCAAGTTGTAAACCATGGATCAAGAGTTAACATTGTAATGCGTGATTCTAGAATAGGTCAAATACGTGTATAAATAGATGCTCAATATATTGTGAACATGTTGTTCGATGATGATTGTAGCCACTGAGAGCATCTAAGGATCAAACAAGAGAATTCATGCAAAAGGACAGAAAGGATCAAATCAGTTTCAAGAACAAGAACATAGGCTACCGATGAGCAGAGAAAAGGTATTAATCAATCACTATAGGTGATATTATTATTATGAGAAATTTAATGGATCTGTGATCAGTAATTATAGATTGCATACAATCAGGTCAATATATTTTACTCACTCTAACAAGTGTAGTACACTTAAGAAATCCTTTCAAGAAAGGTGGACCTAATAGTCCTATTGTAAATCTCTTAACTGAGTGCACACTTAAATCAATATTGCTAAAGATCTTAATAGAGTAGATCTCAACCGGTCTCCACTTTCATACTCCTAACAAGGTAGATCATTAGAAGTGATTAATTGTAAGCCTTTACCAGCTCCCTTCCATTTTGTAGATAGTGAAGTTTTGTGGGTATCATCCCCATCGAAGTTTTTACTTCCTAACAGGAGTTTTCAGCGATATCATATCTTGTGTTATGTGCTTATTAATTTCATGAATGTTTCTATGAATGTTGAAAATAATTAAATATTATGAATTAATACTACTTGCATAAGAAGAACATCAATAATGGTTAGTAATACAATAAAGATTGTTTACTAATGATGAAATGTGAAAAGTGTTAAAATTTTTAGAGGTACTGATTCACCCCTCCCCTCTCCATACTACTTCCCATTAATCCCAACATAAAATACATGTAGACTTGTTAGCTTCCAACTTAGGAGTTGTTTTACTTTAGTGAGCTCTATATTTAGCTTTATTTCATTATTTTAGTGTAAATGAAACCCTACTTTCAGGTTTCTTAGTTTTGTAGTTAAAGCACTATATATTTTTTCATAACAATGTAATTAAGGTTGTATTTGTTTATGCAATAAAATCCATATTCTATTGGTGCTTCATTCACGGTGTGAAAGTTTCTACTATCTATGCGAAATTGAGGAATATGTGCATGTTTGTTCATTTATTTTAGAGATCCAACTATGTTTATTGTGTATGAATCTACAATCAACTAAATTGGAGTTTCTTATTTTTAATTCATCTTTCTGTGATGAATGATTGCAAATATTTTTTCTATTGGTTTAAAGATAAATCTATCTCATGTGTGCGTGCATTTGGTGGCTTCACGATCTGATAGATTTTGAAAAATCTTGCATTTGGGTTAAAGTTTCTTTGAAATATTATATCTTCTCAACATGGAATTGTGATCTTATCTAATTCATATTTTGTTGGTTTCTTTTTCATCATTTAATTCACAAGCAGGATTCAACGATGGGTTATGTCTGTTAGTGTATTGTCGAAAAATGGAAGTACTTCCATTGTAGAATAGTTTAGCCTTTTGAGTAAGTGGTTTGGGGTCATGTAAAGTGAGTTGAATGGGTCTATAACTTATATCTAGCTTTTTCCCCTATTTATCCCCATTTCCCACTTTTTCCAGCCTATTTCTGATACCCAAAACTACAAATTGGGATTTTTGACCTTAGGGTCAAAGTTAACCTTTCTACGTCACGGTCAACCTTGACCTTGACCTAGGTCAAGTTTGATCTCAACCTTGAACTAGGTTAGAATTGACCTTTTTTTGACCTAAGGTCCAGATTTCAGATTTCTAGGGTTTCCAGATGTCGGGCTTTGGAAAGAATTAATTCCCGCTTCCGGGTCAGTTGTTTCGGTCTTCAGAGAAATAAATATTAAATTATATTTAATATAGGTAATCTTCTAAGGGTATAGGTCTAATTGGAATTTAATTCTCCTATGTATGCCTCTCTAGAATATTGTGCCCTAGATTCATATATAAGGAAGCTTTCTCCTCTCATTTTCTCTAAGACAAGAAATATTTGATAACCATAAAGAAGAGAAATCTAAGACAAGGACTTGAAGAATTAAGAAGTAAAATCCAAAGGTGAAGAAGAAATATTTGAAGAAACCCAAGTAGACATTGAAGCATTCATCCATTCTAAATCATTCAAGCATTTCTCAAGCACTTAATTCATCAAGAAGATCCATTGGTAGCCATTGAAGGATTCAAGCTCTATGGAGCCCTCTTGTTGAAGATTTATTCATCCACATTCCTCCAAGCCTCTTCCTATTCCAAGATCCATTCAAGATTGGTGTTGAAGATCTACAAGAAATTGATTTGAGACATCCCACATCCCACATTCTACATTCTACATTGTACATCCATTTGGTGCATACATAGTTGTGGATCCACGGATTTGAATCTGCCACAAGGGATTCTACATAAACAAGGTGAATTATTCTATTTTCTTTGTTTATTTATGAAATTTCAATTATACTTTGAGGTTAATTCCAAAACTAGGGTTTAACCAAGGCAAACCCCTCCCCCAAAAAACAAACCATTTTTCTTGCAAGTACATGTTTAGAATAGCGGATCAGAGTGCAGATTCAGATACCCTTTTTGACAAACTATCAGGATCTAAAAATAGATTTTCTATTGGAGACTTTTGAGGTCGATTATTCCGTAGGTCAGAATTGGAAATTCTAGGTGAATGGCGACATTGACTTGAGGGTCAAAATCAGAACTATGTCAGATTGGAAAAAAAGATTTTTGGGTTTTGTTTGTCTCCGCGTTTCTATTCCAGATCCGGTCGCAAATTTTCTAGAAACTCACTACAGATCCTAGAAAATAGAATTATTCAGATCTGTAACATTTTAAGGTTAGTACTTTTCTCCTATCCATTACAATTAAAGTTCTTAATATTTGTAAATCTATCACATATTCTTTTCTATAAAATGGAATTTAAGATCTTCTTCTTTATTCTTATTTCCAATTGATTGATTCATCTATGCATTGATCCTTCCTTTGGGGTTAATCAATTTGGATCCTTCCTTTGTGTATCTAAGGATAAATGAAACATCTTATTTATCCCTCATATTTCCACATTTTACATTTTAGATGTACCATTTCTTATGTTACATTTTGGTGAACCCACGATAGACAACTCTTTCTTTTTGGTGTTAGATTTACCTCTTTTATGTTAGATCTTGCATGCATATTAGATTATCTTTCTTTTATGTTCTTGCATTTACATTTCAAAAAAATTAAAATAAAAATCTTTTGTTTCCTAAATTAGTTCAATTGCATTGCATTGGTGTATGAGCTTTACCACTTCTAGTCCTACTTATAGTATCTCGGTTAGAAGAAGCCGTAGACTTATGGGTTCCTTTGATCCTGAGTCTTCCTCTCCTTTCCTTAGGATCCTAGATGACAATTTGACCACTTATGATTCCAATCCTTCTATGGAGCATAAATATTCTCACTCATTTCATGATGAGGATGATGCTTTAAGAGTTCCTCTGGAACAAGTACAAAAACTTTCAATAGAACTTGATAAAATGGGAAATTGGCTTATTCAAGAATATCATAATCAATATTCCATCCAAGCTATAGAGGATCTTAAGAAATTCCTTCATGATAGTGATAAAGGTATTAATCTCTTGTGTGGTATCACTCATCTTGTGCATTTGAATGTTAAACCTTTATCTCAAGAGGCTCAAGATCTAGGATTTACTCCTCCTGTCACTAGTGAGGTACCTTCTTCTATTCCTTTACCTAGCATTCCTACTTACACTCCTCCTTTGATGACTACATATCTCCCAATTTAATCTATTCCTATGAGTGTTCCACCAATATCTCTACCTACCTCACAACCTTCATATCATAGTGTGCCTTTTACTTATTCCAATCCCCTTCCAATTGTAGTTCCAAGTATTCCACTGGTTGTGTCTTCTATTCTTTCCACTTCCTACACTTTTCCTAGTGTTCCTAATATTTCCATGCCACCTATTTATTCTAATGATTCCATAATTATTAGTTTGGCTCAAACTGTGTCATCTTTACAACAACAACTCACATCTCTAACCCAATCCAGGTTTAGCATTCCTACATGTGACATGGGTAGTCCTTTATCCATAGACATTATTCATGCTACCATCCCTCAGCAAGCTGATATGCCTCATCTTGATAATTACAATGGTAAAGGATATCTTGTTACTCATGTTAAAACATTTCAAATCCTTTGTAGTGATTATGCTCATGACCATAGGATTTTAGCTAAGTTGTTTGCTAGGAATTTTCATGATAAGGCCTCACAATGGTATTGTTCTTTACCACCTTATTTTATTGATTCTTTTCCTAAAATTTGTAATACCTTCATCCAACAATTTCAAAATAACATTGGTCCGCAAGTGTCCTTAACTGATTTAATGCATTGTAAACAAAACATTAAGGAAACATTGACTGACTTTTTTGGTAGATTTAAGCATTTGTATACTCAGTTTTCTTATCATGTTCCTGATATGGATATTCAACATATGTTTATTTCAAATTTATAAAAGGATATTAGAGATAAGATTCTTCTTATTGAATTTACCTCTTCTCAACAACTTTATGCAGCACTTAATAATTATCAATTACAACTGAGTCAATTTGAGAGAAACACTCCAATGGCTCCTATTCTAGTTGATAAGAGTGACGCTACTCCTAATCCTAATAAGTTTCAACAACCTAAAAAATATGTCAATATTAATAAACAGATGAATGCAGTTGCTGATCAAGTTGTTGTTGCATCCAACAATGTCACTTCTGCATCCACTTTTTTCTGTATGAATTGTACGTTTACTCCTCTCTCTGAATCTTTACATTCTATTATGAGTAGGTTTTTAAGTGCTAATATGATTACCTTGACTCCTATTTGACCTCTTCTCCCTACCAAAATAGTATCAAAATCCTTTGATTCTAAAGCTTTTTGCCAATACCATTGACATATTGGCCATGATACTAAAAAATATTATTCTCTAAAACATAAAGTTCAAGACTTAATGGATTATAATGCTCTATCTATTGATAATTTTGATGGTAATGGGAACAAATATATCTCTCCTCCTAATCAAAACCTTAAAATCTATACGAATCCTTTACCTACACATGATATTAATACCATTGCTCAACCATCTTCTGTGGATATTGTTTACAATTCAAAGATGGATGATCTTAATCACATTGTTAATCACGTGGAGTGAGCTCTTTCATCTCAACCTACTATTCAGGATCCTCCACCTCCACTTCAACTTCAGGTTCCACCTAAACCTCAGAAACAAACTAAGGATTAATGACCTAGGGAACTCTCAATTACCTTTGATGATTTTGAGACTATTAAGGCTCCTGATGGTCCCCTTTATATTTATTCTAGGATTGCTAAGATATCTATGCGTGGTTATCTTGTTGATCCCACATCTAAATAATAAATGTCATTACTGAGAAAAACCTTTTTATGAAAAACCTACAATGTGATTGTTATGATCCATCTGATGCATGGATCCAAACTTGTAATGTTTTTCTCTATCTTGCACTTGGTTCTATTAACTTGCCTATTGAACTTCATGGTAAAGTTGTAGATACTACCTTCATTTTCATTACTACTTCTGATCAATTTCAAGTCAAATTTGGTTTTCCTTGGATAACTTCTATGCATGCTATTGCTTCTCCTATTCATAAATGTCTTAAGTTCATTCATAATGGAGAAGTGAAAATCATTAATCATAGTTTGTATTAACCTTCTAGGCCTACAGATTGTGCTACTCTTGACTTCTTTTGGCCTTCATTACCTAATTCATGTCCTCCTCGCCCTGACAACATTTTTTCATTCATATGAATCCTATAAACATCACAAGATTATCAAGTTAAGCATGCCTCAGATAGATCTTAACCATGGTCTTTTTCCTACTCCTTCCATACCTCCTCTATCCATTACATCTGGCTCTATTACTCAACCTCCCAGTGTCACTTGTCAGCCTACTGCAAATCTTACCAATCCTCCTATAGACCCTGTGAAGGAACCAATTGTTATTCCTTCTAGTTCTCAACATGTCTCAAACAAATAAAAGCATAAAAAATCTCCTAATGAAAATTGTAAGAAGCATAGAGCTAATTCTAGGGCCTGTGCTTTTGTTCTTCAAAATTATTTACCTTCTTTTGACCAACCTATGCTTGATGTGTTGGAAGAAGTTAAAAATGATGTTAAGATGAATGAGTATGATAATCCTATTCATATATTAGATTCTATTTTAATTAATCTTGATGAGGAGGACACTCTTGATGATCCTATTGATCCTGGTGATGAATATGAGACCATCGATATTGATACTGATTTACCTTATATGCTTTCAGCTCAATTGATAATTACACCTAGTCTCGAACATCATGATTCTCAAGAGGATCCTTGTTTGGAACATGATATTATTCCTACTATATTGGATATAGTCCCTCTTGCAAGGTTCCCACCTTCCCTAAATGATATAAATTGAGATGGGAGGGTAGGCAATGCGCCTGATTGGCTTATCCTTCATGGTAGCCCTTTTTGTGTTTGCATGCTATACTGTGCTTCTCCTGTAATGTGTTTGCTAAAAGTTTGTTAGACTCTTTTATACGACCCTTGTTACTTTGTTGGTGCAAGGTGATAAAGGAATAAAAGCTGTTGTATAATTCCTCTATATGTATCTTTACTCTTCTATATGTTATTTTCATGTTATGTTGTACTTGTGCTATTGTTTGTAAATGTTTTCCTTGTGTAGTTTTCTTGGATCTATGACATGGTAGAACTGATTCTTTTCGGTCTCCATGTTATGGTCCGAAAAGACTCTTCTTCATAACTCTTGAGTTTTCTTTCCTCCATTGTGATTGTCGTTATACTTTCTTTGGGGAATGATGTCAATTCATTTGCAATAATATCATATCTATATATACATATTATCTTATGATCATACTGACCCCACAGTAGGTAGATCCCTTCTATGTTCTTTGTATGTTTATGTGGTATTTCCCTTGATTTGTCTTTGTTTTGGGGCATATTGTAGTGGAAACATCATTAGTAGAGTTGTTTATGTTTCCGTTAAAGCCAATGCTTTTGTTAAAGTTTTAGCAATGAATTTAATGTGGGGCATACACTCTACTCACTTTTTGTACACACACACATTCACAATATTTTCAAAACTTCAATTTTTTTCCCTTTATGGATTAAAAACTAATCCTTAAAGCATGGATTTTTACTTTACAGGATATCTTGATCCCTCTAGTTTAAATTTATACAGATCTCTTGATCCCTCCAGTTTCCATTTATAATATTTTTATCCCTTAACGTCAGAAGGTGTCCTTAAGATTGGATATACCTGATGGGTTGACTAGTGAGTAGCCACATTTAGTAGGCGGTTTAACTCCATATTTCCAGTTGCACTGTTTCCTTGTGTGGTTCACAATGGGACATAAGTTCTCATTGGGTGAGGTAATCACACCCTCTCTCTTTTTCTCCTTAACTGGTGATGTATCTCTTATCGTGATCTTAGGGTTGATAAAGACTTAGGTCACTAGGGGATTGAGGATTCCTTTGTCCCTTTCGATTTCAATAAGATTATCTATTCTTTATGATCTCCTTTACCAAGAATTTACATTGAGTCTGTACTCTTGCTAAAGTGGGGGCTAAATGTATAATCATAAAATGGAAGCACTACCATTGTAGACTATTTAGACTTCAAAGTAAGTGGTTTTGAGTCATGTCAAGCACCTTGAATGGGTCTTTGACTTAGATCTAGCTTTTTCCCATGTTCTGTCCCATTTCCCACTTTTTCTAGCCTATTTCTAACACCCAAAACTGTAAATTGGGATTTTTGACCTCAGGGTCAAAGTCAACCTTTCTGGGTCAAGGTTGACCTTGAGCTTGACCTAGGTCAGAATTGACCTTTTTCTAACCTAAGGTCCAAATTTCAGATTTCCAAGGTTTTCAGATGTTGGGCTTTGGAAAGAATTAATTCCGGCTTCCGGGTCAGCTATTTCGGTCTTCGGAGCAACAAATCTTAAATTATCTTTGATATAGGTCCTCTTCTAAGGGTATATGTCTACTTGGAATTTAATTCTCCTATGTAGGCCTCTCTAGAAGATTGTGCCCTAGATTCATATATAAGGAAGCTTTCTCCTCTCATTTTCTCTAAGAAAAGAAAGATTTGATAACCATAAGTAAGAGAAATCTAAGATAAGGACTTGAAGACTTAAGAAGTGAAATCCAAAGGTGAAGAAGAAATATTTGAAGCAAGCCAATTAGCCATTGAAGAATTCATCCATTCTCAAGCATTCAAGAACTTAATTTATCAAGAAGATCCATTGGTAGCCATTGAAGGATTCAAGCTCTATGGAGCCCTCTTGTTGAAGATTTCTTCATCCACATTCTGCCAAGCCTCTTCCTATCCCAAGATCCATTAAAGATTGGTGTTGAAGATCTACAAGTAATTTATTTGAGACATCCTACATTCTACATTCTACATTTTACATTGTACATCCATTTGGTGCATACATACCTGTATCCATGGATTCAAATCCACCACAAGGGCTTCTACATAAGCAAGGTGAATAGTTCTATTTGTTTGTTTATTTATGCAATTTCAATTATACTTTGAGGTTAATTCCAAAACTGGGGTTTGACCAAGGCAAACCCCTTCCCCCAACAAACAAACCATTTTTATTAAAGTTACAGGTTTAGAACAATGGATCAGAGTGAAGACTCAGATACCCTTTTCAGAAAACTATCAGGATCTGAAAACCAATTTTTTGTCAAAGTCTTTTAAGGTCGATTCTTCCCTAGGTCAGAATTAGAAATTTTGGGTCAATGATGACATTGACTTGAGGGTCAAAATTGGAACTGTGTCAGATCAAAAAAAGATTTTAGGGTTTTGTTCATCTTTGCATTTATGTTCCAGATCCGATTTTAGATTTTCTAGAAACTCAGTACAGACCCCTGAAAACATCATTCTTTAGATCTGTAATATTTCAAGGTTAGTACTTTTCTCCTATCCATTTCAATTAAAGTTCTTAATCTTTCTAGATCTATCACATATTCTTTTATATAAAATTGAATTTAAGATCTTCTTTATTCTTATTTCCAATTGATTGATTCATCTATGCATTGATCCTTCCTTTGGGGTTAATCAATTTGGATCCTTCCTTTGTGTATCTAAGGATAAAAGGAACATCTTATTTAGCCCTCATATTTCCATACCCTACAGTTTAGATGTACCATTTCTTATGTTACACTTGGATTTCACTTTAGTAAATTTTCTTACAATTCTTGTTACTCAAATATTTTGAGCTTTGTTTGGAGATTGGTTAAAATAAGAAATCGTTGTAGGTTTTAAAATTGGATTTGTATTATTAATAAATTGCATACATTGATAAATAGAAAAATACAAAAATTACTAAAGTTTTTCTTGTAGCCTAAAGTTGAAACATACTAGTAGAGGCCTTCTTGTAAACATTCACATTTATCTTCAACTAAGATTACCAAGTAGTTGTACCATGACCACAAAGAACCTTGGGATTAACTTTTTTATTCTTTCAAGAAGGGAATTCAGATCTTGAATTCCTAGAAATTGACTTTTATAAAAGAAATGCTCAACAAAAGTGGTGCTAGAAGGAGGGCCAATAAAAATCCTTCATGGTTGCATTCACACTTGAATGGATTGGATCTTGAGGAGGTCCATCTTCAATGGGTAGTCCTTTGTGTATACCAGGTGGTCTCCATGAGATTCCTTTGCATTCACACAATAGGCTTCTTTTGTTCTTCCCCAATAATGGACAAAATGCTATGAATCATGTAAGGATTTGCAAGGATTTAATTATTTTTCTTGAAATTGAATATGAAGACGTTGTTTTCAATCTACTTGTTAGGAATTTTCAAGGTGTAGCACTTCAATGGTATGTTAGACTTCCATCCAATTCTATTTTCTCATGGGTTGAACTAGAAAATCTATTCTTAATTAAATTTGATCCCCATTTGAGTGCACAAGACTATTTATTTTATTTCACTTCTATGAGGACACCTCAAGAGTCTATTGCCCAATTTAATCATTGATTCATTCTCATGTATCAAAAGGTTCAAGATTCTGAGAGGATGGTACATGATTTGATGTTAAAAGAACATTATTTATGGTGTTTGGATATCTCATTTGCAAGCACAATTAGATCTTTTGGTGAGATTACTACCTTACATGATGCATTCAACAAGGCTCTTTTCTTGGTACAATGTGGATGCGATGTTACAAATGGAATGAATGGTCCAAATGTAAGTTTCAATATGTAATTTATTTAATGTTGTCAATAATTGAAGCCCTATGTCTATCCAGTCAACACATCAAATCTGATGCAGTCATCTTATTTGACAAATAACAACTTGCCTGATAAAATGATGAAATCAACCAATAGAAAGAATCATATCAATCATTTTCAAGATTAGATTTGGAGTCAAAATTCCCATGATAATACCTTGGATGCAATTATTTTATCTCCCAATGATTATCCTTTGACTATATTGTCATATTCTTGTTATACTCCAACACTTAATGCATCAAGTCATGATGATACTTCAAATGGAGAGCTTGCTAGTCAGTCACATGAGCATGTTAAGTGGTGCAACAATGAAGATGAAATGGGTCTAAAATTTTATTAAAATCAAGAAATCAAGTTACCCAATTATGTTTCTGTAAAAATCAATCACAAAGTATCAAGAAATGATGGAAACATTTAAGAGGATGAGACACATTCAATGCTACTGCTGAAATATTGCCACAAAGAATCAGCAAGCACATAATCTTTGTCATCTTCACAAGGTAACTTTGATGACTCTTTTGAGATCAAGAAAGGTTAAAATGATGAAGATGCAGATACTCATAATATATATTGGGTGGATTTTCTACTTGAGAAAATTAGACTGAATGAGATGTTGCAAGAATTGGGTATTCCTATGTCATTATCAGATCTTTCATGGATGGACAGATGTAGGATACACGTCAAAAAACAACATTGTGGGGTGGATTTCCTTATTTTCCTTGTGAAGATGGACTTTTATTTTAAAGGAAATGTGACTATTTAAGAGGTATTAAGTCCTATAGCAGACCATTGGGATAGTCAATCAAGGAAGGAAGAAGATGAATGTGATAAAACCCATGAGACTTTGGAAGATACTTTATTATTCAATGAGGAAGTTAAAGTGATCATCATACAAGAGAATAACAGTGAGACCATTCAAAATTATGGAAAGAATGAAATTATAGACACATTCAAAGATATTTTCATGATATGTGAAAAAGAAGAAGTCCATTCTCGTGAAATTATGAGTGATGATGCCCTATATTGTTTGAATGATAATCATAATGAAACTCAAATGGAGGATATACAAGAGGTTCAAAAGGATGATCAAAGGGTTATCCTAGAGTTTTAAACACTCACACATGACCAACAATGTGGAGCAAGGGTATGTTTTCATAACTCTATTGTTATTGATCTAATGCATTCAGTTGCTGATGATTTGCAGAAATCTGATGGAGATAAAAAAACCATGCCATGATTATCAAGACTTACAAATCAACAAAAATGATGACTCTTTATCTCTATCAATGGTTGAGGAAGACAAAGTGTTTTATTTGGTATCATGTTTGAATAAAGAAATGTTAATTTGTGGGTTTTCCATGCACATATCAGACCTTGCAATTTCCAATTCATATAGAGTTTATCCATTTGATCTGCATCCAGAAGTACTCAAGGAGGACAAAGTGGTGTACCATGAGATAAGACCTCTAGAAGAAGAAATTGTGTTGTGTGAGTATACACCCAGGTTAGGAAATCACTAAATCAAGTTGTATCTTTCCATTATCCCTTACATTCTGATAATTTCCAGTTTGAATATGATGCTAAGGGTGAAAATACTTGATTTTGGATTAATCATGATTATGGAGAGTTGCCACAATTATTAATTTTATGTAATTTGTACCTAGAATTTGAACACAACTTTTCTAAATTTTATTTTTCTAAGTACAAAGAGGAGTTTTCATTACTTAGAACTATACAAGGTGTGTTATTGCTACTACATGGGAAGAAAAACAATTACTCAAAAACACATATTCTTGTTATTCTAAGTTTTTTGTATATAATTTAACTTTAGTTTTAATTAGGTAGGTTATAGTTAGTTTCCCTTTTTGTTTTAGTGGTGGGCTTTGTTTCTTGTTTCTTTGTTTTTGTCAGTATGTCTATCTTTGTTCACTTTTTATTGATTGTTTCTTCTTCTTTTTGTTTGTCAATTTTGGGGTAAGTGTGGTTTTTCAGGGCTATTCCTGATTAGTGGTCCATGCCAACTGGTCCTCGATGAGAGGGAAATGTATTTGTTAGTCAAAATTTCCAAACAGATGTATCTTTGAAGAAGCTATAATCTATGATAAGAAATGGTGATACCTTCTACTGGAAATCAAGGTGATATTCAATGCTAATCATCCTAAATCACAAAATATATTAAAATACAACACCCAAAATAGTGGTTCTTGGGCGGTTGTAGTTAGAGTCTGCACAAGAATGTTGACTCAGGTACCCACCAGTCTCATAACCCTTTTCCATTTACAACTTGACAAAAAAAAAGAGGAAGGAAAGAAAGAAAAATGAATCATTCAAAGCAATGGTCGCTACAGTGATCATAATCTTATACCAAGGTAGAATAGTCTAAGCATTGTCTAGGTTTATCAAAAGAAATAGAATGAAGAAATTCAATAAGTAGCATACTCGAAGCAAAAGTGGCCCAAACTAGTCACCAGTCAAGAAAGGAGAAATAATTCCCAAGAAAGAATCTTCCAAATACTCCAGCTTCAAATATGGTCAGAAGATAGAGAAGGGTGACTCTAGCCATCTCTACCGGGGCTATGGATGACTGATTGATAGTAGATCTAGGTTAGATTGAGACTCGGTGGAAAATTTTTCAGGGCTATGGACACCTGACTGGCAGCATAGCTCTTCCTGGGAAGCTCATGTCAATATTGTAAAGGTTGGTTTTTTTCTTATATTCTTTTAAGTTATCTTTGTCAAAGTATCGAAGGAATGAACATACAAGTACACACACTGGAAGAAACCATAATAGACTTAAATTTTGAGAATTGGTGAAAGAATATTACCATTAATAGTACTTGGTTTTGGTTTATTGCAAGACGAGTTTCCAAAATTTGTTTGCTGATAAAGTAATGCCTCAGTTATTTATCCTTTTTTTGGGGCTATTTGTTGTGGTTCCACAACACACCCCATTTAGGGTACTTAGCATAAATGGGGACCCCATTTTTTTTTATCTTTTTACCTTTTGAGGAATTTAGAATCTTTTAAGGTTAAAAAGGATCGGGTATTCGATGAGTCACATTGTGGGCCCCTAGGGAGGCTTCCAATAGTTGGGTATTATCTTTGGTTTCCTTGTGAGTCTTTTCCCTCCTTTTGCCTTTTTTGCTCTTGAGTTTTTCCCTTTTGTTTTTTTTTCTTTCCTTTTTTGGTGTCTAGTTTAAGTGCCATGGAAATCACTTCTAGAGATTTTCCATACTTTCAAACTTTTGGAGTCTGAATTTCTAAACTTTCACTAGACTCAAAGTTTTAGAACCTTTTGTTGGTTTTTTCGTAGTCTGAACCTTTTTCTAGTTTTTCGTAGATTGGACCTCTGCTATTTTTTTGTACTCTCAACCTCCATTGGTTTTTTTAGAGTCCAAAGGTCCAAACCTTTTGTTGGTTTATTAGAGTCCAATTATCTTTTTGGACTTCAAAGGTTTGAAAGTTAGAAACTCTAGTATAGGTTTGGTTAAGTTTTCCTAGTTTGCAATTAGCTTAGGTAGTTATAATATTCTTTATTCTTTCAATAAGACATTATTGACAACTTATTTTGCATTCAAAATCCCATGTAAGACAACTTTTATACCAATGAAATATCACTTTAAGGGGTATCACACCCCCACCAAAGGAGGACCTCCAATAACTTTTCCATTTCAAGGAGGATATGAAGATAATGCTGGAGCATGAAGAGGAGATCAAATATTATGCCGTAGAATTGGTTTCCTTTAGGGAAAATAATTTTTTTTTCCTCAACATAGATGCCTTAGTTCCATCCAATTTGATGACTTAAATAATTGCACAAGATAGTGGAAAGAATCCGCAAGGCGCATCCATACATCCTCCAAAAATGACTAAGTGTTCAGTTTTGGACTTAGTCCAATTTTGCAAAAAGGAGATTTTTGACACTTAGCCATTTGGCCAACTCAATGTTTTTGGCCTTTTGGACTCCAAAATTTTGAAACTTCAAGAGTCATAAGGATTCACAGTTAGCCAATTTTTAGCTTGTCAACTTTCGGAGTTAGGGTCGGGTCTGAAATTTTTGGGCAATTTTGACAAAGAAGTAATTTGCATGGAGAGTTTGTTCCAGGTGACATTGCATGCATTTTTGGGATCATTTTTGTTGGAATAGAAGATATCAATTAGTTGTTTTCACGTAAAGGATCCAAGATGAAGATTCCAAGGAAGAACTCCAATTTTAGAAAAACACTTCAGTTCAAGAATGGTGAAGCACTAGTTCTGATATTTTGTTTGCTGAGAGGATTTACCTTCATTTTCTTGCATAAATGTAATAAAAATGGATTAAAATACATGCAGACTTGTTAGCTGGAAGATTAGGACTAGTTTTTGTTTAGTGAGAACTATATTTAGCTTTATTTTGCTATTTTAGTATAAATAGAACCCTAGTTTTGGGTTTCTTAGTTTTGTAGTTGAAGCACTATATATTTCATCAAAATAATATAATTAACGTCAAATTTTTTATACAATAAAACCTATATGTTGTTGGTGCTTCATTCATGGTGTGAAAGTTTATACTATCTAGGCGAAATTGATGAATATGTGCATGCTTGTTCATCTATTTTAGAGAGCCAACTGTGTTTATTGTGTATGAATCTTCGATCAACTAAATTGGATTTTTCTATTGTTAATTCATCTTATTATGATGAATGATTGGAATATTTTTTATATTGGTTTAAAGATAAATCTATCTTGTGTATACGTGCATCTGGTAGCTTCGTGATCTGATAGATTTTGAAAAATCTCGCATCTGGGTAAAATTTTCTTCAAAAGATTGCATCTACTGAACATGGAATTGTGATATTATTTGATTCATGTTTTCTGGGTTTCCATATTTCTCATCTTTTAATTCACAAGCATGATTCAATGATGGCTTATGTCCGTTAGATTTCATTTCAGTAAATTTTGTTACAATTCTTGTTACTCAAATCTTTTGATCTTTGTTTGGAGATTGGTTAAAATAGGCAATCATTGTAGGTTTTAAAGTTGGATTTTAATTATTTTTCTATTAAGATAGTTTATCAAAATATACATTTAAGTAGTTGGATCTAGAGTCTGTTAATAATAACTATACACAACCCCCATAAAATATACAGTTACAAAATTGGGGGAGTGATATTAGAGATTTCTATAACCTATCCTAATCCGAGTATATAGGTCATATTACGAGATCATTATAAGATTACAAAAAGAAACATATGTATTAATATCTGAAAAAATATTCCCAACCAGTATTCTGGTTGATAGTGTCCCTTGGGACCCATGTATTTTCAGCCTGTGTATTATCTTTTTCCTTTTCTACATTTGGATCCCATCTTGTGAGCTCCCACTGCACATTATGAGTGGCAATAATATCTACCTATTCCCTGGAGTCCAGATGGCATTTGTTTAGAAGATTGTTTAGGTCCACTTCCATAGGGGCAAGAAAGCTTTGATAGTCAACAACATATTGAGCAGACTGAACCTCATCCTTGTGAATCATTAGACCTCCATCTTGCATCAACATCATGAAATTACTCTTTGTGATATTAAGAACCATAAACACCTATGTCATAATATAAAAATGAGTGAGTTTAAGATTAAACTCAATAGGTTTCCTTTTCTCCATCTGGAAAACCTCTATGTTCCCGTCCTTCCAAAGAGTCCATAGTACTTAATTTGTTAGTGAAAACCATAAAATATTAAGTTTAGAGTCAAACATTTCTACATATCCAACAAGAATTTCACTCCAAGAAATATTAGGTTTATAGTTCCAAAGACAAGGAGAACCAAGAAAAATGGACCAAATCTTGCGTACATAAAGACATTCAAAGAAAATTTGCTCAAATGTTTCAAAAGTTTTACACATACTACAAATAAAATGAGTTAGACCTATAGATGAAAATACATGACCCACAACAAACTTTTTGATTAGAAGCAGCCACCTAAAATAGATTTTCTTAGGTTCAGATTTACCCTTCCAAAAATATTCAAAAAGAATTGCCAATTAGAAAAGGGATTAACAAGCCCCCAACACTGAGACACACATGAGATGATAGAGTATTCCCTTTTGATAATGTGATATAATTGTTTAGTAGAGGTAGCAAATAATAAATTTCCATCTATCCATTTATAGTTTTTAAAAAATGATGCAAAATCAATAATGTCTCCTTTTATTTTGCCATTTATTGCCTTCTTGATGAGAGTTTAAATTTTCTTATGAGAGGAAAGAACATTGAATTTGGAACTAATGTAATCCTACGACCCCAAGTTCCCATCCATCAAGATGTCCTGAATTATAGAGACCCCTTTCAAATTCCAAATTTTTGCAGAGAAAATTTGATTAAGAGCCAAAGGTTTACCATTATAACACAACCCCCACCAAATAGATCTGTCCCCAACAGAATAGAAAGGAGGACCACCTATAGCTCCCCTATCTAGAATGAACTCTCTCACTTGAACCCAAGGTTTCTAGAAAGATTGAAATTTTTTGGAGCCAAACAACTTCATTCTACGATCTCCCATAACTATGTCAGAGATTGAAACATTCTTCCATTGTTTCCTTTTTCTGATAATAGATCTTTCTATATTATTTCTGATAAGAACTTTCCAAGGTTCATTACCCCAGAGAGCTTTATAAATCCATTTAGCTACCAGAGCAATGCCATGGACTTTAATGTCCTTTAGTACCAACCCTCCATGTCTTCTTTCCTGACAACACCATTCCCATTTCACACAGTGTCTTTTCCTATTACCTCACCCATCAAACCACAAAAAATCCCTAAGGATCCTTTCAAGCATATTAGCTTGAGAATTTGCAAACATCCATGTTGAGGCATAGTAAATGTGATGAGAAAAAATAACTTTTTGAACAATTTGTATCCTACCAGCAATACACAGGGTTTGAGTATGCCATTTTATGTGTTTTTTTTATTAATTTTGTCATTGACCCGATCCCACATGTTACCAAATTTGGGCTCCACAAAGAAAGGTATACCTAAATATCTAACAATTTTGTTATGTCCAACCCATTTCCATCCTTTATTTGTTAACCAATCAGGGGAATCATTTGACCAACCCAGTATAGTGGATTTATGATGGGAATCTCTAGAAAATGAGTCTTTACAGAAGAAATCAATCCTTTCAACAACATTATCAAATTTTCTTTATGATATTCCTAGAAATATTGTTTTATCATCTACAAATTGAACATTAATTAGTTCTTCATTGTTGGGGAGAGATATGCCTTTTATAGGAGGACCCATATTCTATGACCTTAGGATATAATACATGGCATCTACAGAAATAACAAACAACGAAGGGTCAATTGGACACCCTTGTGTAATAGATCTTTGAAGTATTATAGGAGTTGATAAGGACCCATTAACATAAATGAATATAGATGAATCCTTAAATAAGATGCTAATCCATTTACAATAGAATTCTCGGAAGCCAAAGGCTTTTAGCATTCCAAGAACCAATTCCCATTCTACCCTATCATATGTTTTTTTTCAAAATCTAACAACACCATAGCAACCTCCTGTCCATCATCTCGAGCCCAGTGCATTGCTTCCCAACTGGTAACTAGATTCTCCAATATGTATCTTCCTTGAGTAAATCTAGTTTGAGTATAAGAGATGAATTTTCTCAGTAAAGGATCAATTCTCTTAGCTAAGACTTTAGTCAAAAAAATTTATGAGAGGTTCAAAAGGGTAATAGGTCTCCAATTTTTTACTAGAGTTCTATCTCTTTCTTTGGGTAATAATTTGAAAACCCCTTTCTTAATGAAAAATCCTAGAGATCCTTTATTAAATACCTCTTCATAGACATTCAGAAGTTCAATCCCTACCCAATCTTTATTCCTTTTGTAAAATTTAGCATGGAGTCCATCCAACCCTGGTGCTTTTCCATTGGAAAAGGAATCAATGGCTCCATTTATTTCATCAAGAGAAATAGATTTACTAAGCAAAGAGGTATCATGTTCTGAGATTTTCTTGGGTATTAGTTTGAGGCATTTATTTAATGCTTCTTGACTATTAGTAGAAAATTATGATGTAAAAAATTCATTGTAGAATTGGTGAAAATAACTCTTGATGTCTTCTAGATCATTAGTGATCCCATAATCCACATAAATATCTTTAATCAATTTCCTCCTTTTGTTTAAAAAAAAATCTCTGATGATGTTTAAGAAGTAACCACATCCTTTATCTCCCTCATTAATCCAATTTATTTTGGCTCTAATTTTCTGTCCTTGTGTCTTATATCTTTGAATAAGTCTCAAATTATGCTTAGTGTTAGATAACTCAAATTCCATTGCAGAATCTATGCCTTTATTATGAAGATCTTTCTCAATGTTATTCAACTTATTTTTCCAAAAGGATTCTTCTTTGTTTCTATCCATTGCATGTTTCTTACCAGTAATTTGGAAAATACTCTTCCAAGTCTCCACCATCAATTCCCATAACATAATAGCATCTTCTAGAGGATTAGAAAACTTAGTTAGGTTGGTGACCATATCAATAGCTTCAACATTATTAGGGTCATCAAGTAGTGAAACATTGAGTTTAAAGGAATTACATCTTTTTTTATCAACTCCAGAATTACCACTTCTTTCAAATTTGATGTAGGATTGAATAGGTGAATGATCTGAAATAGAGGTTGAGAAGACCACCACTGGAGCATGACTACCTTCAGGGATAAATGAGAAGGAAGATACATCCCCATAAAATCTATCTAGTCTACAATAAACTCTCTATTTATCCTTTTGATTATTGCACTAGGTGAACTAGATATCCTAAATTTTTTTATGTATATGTTCAACGGGGTCAAGAAGATATTGAAAATAGCATTCCCAAAGCTCTCTCTCTCTCTCTCTCTCTCTCTCTCTCTCTCTCTCTCTCTCTCTCTCTCTCTCTCTCTCTCTCTCTCTCTCTCTCTCTCTCTCTCTCTCTCTCTGTCTCTGTTAGCTGCATAAACATTACAAATCTTGAACACCTCTTGACCAAATTTAAAGGTCACCCAAATAATTCTGTGACAAGGTGAACATCCATGACTATCAATCTTCTCATCCCATTTAGGGTTAATTAGAATAGCCACTCCTCCTTTACCCCTCTCATGATTTGAGTGAAAGCCAATTTCTTTATCCCAAAGAAACTTAAGAATAGTGTGGGCTTGAAATCCTACAACTTTAATTTCTTGTAAGCAAATAATATCTTTAACCACCAATTGGTTACACCACCTCCTAACTGTATATTTCCTACCAAGCATCTCTAACCCTTAAACATTCCAACTATGGATGTGCAACATGATCAATTACTTTGAGGGAGGTTTTCTGATTTTTCACAACCGATTAAAATAGTCTGGGAGGTCCTTCTTGCCTTTATTACTATTAGACAAGGAGCTTCTATCTCCAGTCTTCCTTTTCTTTCTAACAAATTTTGTGAACTGATCCTCTTTATTGAAGGCCACAATTTGTAGAGATTCAAGAGGGACAGTTAATCCCACATACAAGGGCTGCTAGTCCTTTATAGCTTTTTTGATTTTATCAACTTTATTACAAATAGAAAAATAGCTAATTGTTGAGCATTTGATTTTTTTTTTTTTTGGGGGGGGGGGGTTGCATTATCCTTTAGGATATCCATGGACACTACACTTGATGGATGGGCATCTAGAGGAGAAGGGTTCCTTTCCTCCACAAGAATCTGCACATGGACAACTTCAAACTCCTCATCAAATAGCAGATTCAACAATGTGACAAACATGTTATTATCCACAAAATCTGTATGATTATCTTTATTAACAATAAAATATTTTTTTTCCCTAAGGATTGGGCATTATTTATATTCGAATCCCTATTTCTAGAGTTACTTTTCTTATTATTTCAATCCTTTCCATCAAAAGGATTCTTTTTTTTTGATAGGTAACATGTTTTTTGTATTAATAATAAAAGAGCTTACAATATTAGAGAAAATAAGAGAGCATAAGAGGCCCTCATTTACAAGCTTGGTAAACTAAAGCCAATGCATATACATTTCAAAAGGAATCAACACCTAAAGCAAATCCAACCCCTACAATAGAAATGTAAAGACAAAAAACTTGTAGTCTCACCCCTCCTTATTGAAAATCCATCGACCACCTCATTCCTTGAACCAGGGGGCAGCCTCTTCCTTGGTGAAGTTGGGGATTGAGTTATCCTTGGCCCCTAAAAAACATGGCCTTCCAGCCCTACTTGGCATCCCCTTGTCAAGTAGTGACACATCAACCCCTAAGCCTACTCTTGTCACTACACCAGTCACGTCCTGCCCTTCCCTAATAAATTGGTATCTTAGGGGCTCTCCGTGAGGGTGCACACTTTTCCTCATAGTAGTCTTTCCTTTGCCCATTTTTTCATTCTCCTCCTCCCTTGTGTTTTCTTATAGTAGGTTTTTCAAAGTCTACCAAGCCCTAGCTACTTTTGGCAGGTGTACTTCATGTGGGTTCGCAGACGACCACACCATAAATGGCTATATTGGGGTATCTCTACCTCCAATTTTCCTCCATGGGTGCTGACCCATGTTCAGCCCTATCCCAAGAACATCCTGTTCAATGATTTCCTCCAACCCCATAAGCCATTGCTTGTCAATGCATTCTTCAATGAACCTTCAAAATTCTTCTTTTGAATCCCCCACCATCAGAGCCAACGCTACAAACAGTGAGGCGATGTCCAAATTTGATCTCCTGCGCCAGTATGTATCCATGAATTTTGGCCCCAAGAAATCCATAACCGTACTCAGAAAATCTTGATCCTCAAAGAGGAAGATAATCTTCAAGAGCCAGACCGTTACCTTCCCTTCATACGCATGGGTTTGATTGCATGATTCCAGCGTGAAATTTGCTTCCATGGTTGGTAGTGCACCTCTGTAAAAGACTCGTGTAGAAAAATGTGGGGGAAATGAGGGGTTAAATAAGTATAAATGCATGGGAAATTGGAGACCCTCAAAAGTTCTAGACACACACAAACCCATCTCTTCCTACGTGCGACATTATTACAAGTGGTGTTTAGTACTCCCATGATAAATCTTGAGAGGGCTCATAATTGAGAGTCACTCCAAGGAGAGTTGCGCGGGGTAACATCAATGAACATGCATCAGTCTAGTCCAAATTGAGAAGACTGAAATCTTCAAAAATAACATTCTTACTTCCATGGGGGTTATTGGCTCCCAGGTTGGCCAACATATCGGCCACCACATTTGCCTCCCTATAGACATGGGAAATCTTAAAGTCTTCAAACTTTGGTAAAAGGCACCAAATCTGGTTAATGTTCTTGTCAAGAAGCCATGAGACTAGTTTACCCTTTTTGATCCCATTGATGATGATTTCTGAATCTCCTTCCAAATGCACCTTCCTCAAACCCATCTTGACACCCAGTAAAAAGGCCTCTTTTGCCGCTTCACATTCTGCCTCATTATTGGTCCCATCCTGTAACCTCTTTGCTATGAGGGCAATGCTATTGCCTTTGTGATCTCTTGCAACTCCACCACACCTGGATATGCTAGGGTTTCCTCTTACAGCCCTGTCAAAATTTATTTGATCGAACCTTCCTCTGGCGGTTTCCAGGCACACCTCTCCTTATGTAAAATAGGATGAACCCTTGTAATCCCATTAACGGGATGATATTTGATCATGGGCTATTTTTATTGTAGTTTTGCATCAAACCATGTGAAGGAAGGATTGTGAAAGCTGGAAGAGGATGCGATCAAAGAGATTACTTTTGCTAAGGCCCTATCAATTCTTTGCTCAAAAATTCCAAGTAGTTCCTCCTTACCTTGGAATATTCGCCTGTTCCATTCCTTCCACAACTCCCATAAAATTGTTGATGGGAAAATATTATAGGCAGCTGCAAAAATAAACCCCTATGTCTTCTTTGGCCATGCCTTTAGCCAACCTTCTAAGGTCTCAAACAAAGGACTCGCCCATCCCAACTTGGCTTTAGCCATGTTCCAAACTTCCTGGGAGTAGCTATAGTGAAGTAGAAGGTGATCCACCATTTCTTCGGCTTTCTTACATAAAGGGCATCTAAAGGGTCCCTGGGAACCCATTCTTGTGAGTCTTTCACCTGTTAGGATTTTACCATTCTCCGTGAGCCATGTGAAAGCGCCTGCCTTGGGTAGGCACACTTTTCTCCAGCATAGGTATCGCTCCCAATCAACCTTATTATGGTTACCTTCCAAGAGATGATACCCGATCTTGACTGAATAGTTGCCACTTCTGGAGCCACACCAAATGAGTTGGTCTTCCATGGGAGATGCAACTAAAGCCCTTTCAGCCAAGGTTTGTCTCAACCATTCCTTGTATTCATCACTAATTTCTAGTGTAGAGGGGTCTTTACAACTCCTTAGACTGCCCAAGTCTGATGGTTGGATATCTAAGTAATCAGTAACTCGGGTACCCCACAGCCACTACATGGTCTCAACCACATGTGGGGGAGCTATAGAGTCCAGTTTCTGCCCCCCTTCCCATGAGTCATGCCAGAATTCTGCCTTCTCCCCATTACCAATATTCCATGTTAAGTGGTTGGTGATAAGATCTCTGCAGCTGAGGATGAAATTCCATATGGTTGAGCCTCTTAGAGGATCCATAATTGTCAGTATCCTATCATCCTCCTGACTATCCAAATACTTTTCTCTTAGTAGTCTGACCAATCTCTACTTCACAATGCTGTACATTTGCTAGGCTAGTTTAGCTCCCAAGGCTATGTTGAAAACTAACCAATATCGCACTCCTACGCCACCCCCACCTTTCAGTCTACATAATTGTGACCATGACATAAGGTGAATCTTGTCATTGTCCTGCGACCCATTCCATAAAAATTTCCTTATACAAACTTGGTTTGATTTAATCTCTTTTTTTGGAATTCTGAAACATGCCATAGAAAACACTGCCATTGCTGAGATGACTGCCCATATCATAGTGATCCTACTTGCCAATGTGAGCCACTATCCTTTCCAACTATCCATTCTATCCCTACACTCCTCCACTAGTGTTTTCCAAATCTGTCCTCTTCCGGCACCACCAAAAAGTGGGGTTCCCAAGAATTTCGCTGGGAGCTTTCTGATCTTAGCACCAAAGAGGGCAGCAATATATCTTTGCAAGTATTTTTCCTGATTAAAAAAATAATTTCTGATTTATCCCAGTTTACAGTCTACCTGGACACTAAACTGTACACGTCCTGCACTTGTTTCACCACCTTAGCCTCAGCCATTGAGGCCATACCAAAGAAGCATGTATCATCCACAAATTGAGAGTGGGACATAGGTGGTATACCATTCATAATCTAGATGCCTTTCCATTCTCCCCCAATTGTTTTTCTGGTGATTAATCTACCTAGTACCTCTACCAAAATTATGAATAAAGATGGGGAAATTGGGTCCCCTTGTCTGATGCCCCGACTTGTGCAAAAAAATCCTTGTGGACTGCCATTGATTAGAATAGAGATTCTGTAATCTGAGATCATACCCCTAATCCATTTTAACCATCCTTCCCCAAAGCCAAAGCACCTCATTACTTCCAACAAAAAATCTTTGTCCACCCTGTCATAGGCTTTGCGGATGTCCAGTTTGAGCATCATCTACCTATCCTTGCCCATACTGGCGGTGTGTATGGCCTCATGAGCCACAATGATGCCATCAATTATACTCCGATTGGGGCTAAAGCCACTTTTCTCTAGATAAATTAAGGAGTCTAGAAGAGATTTCATCCTATTTGCAAAAATCTTTGTAATGATTTTATAAATAGTATTACAGAGGGAAATGGGTCTAAAATCATCATACCTTTGGGGCTGTCCCTTTTTCAGGATAAGGAAAATCAGGGTATTGTTGAAATCTTTCAGAATGAAACCCTCTCTTCTCGACTCCTCTTCCACCATCAATAAGTCATTCTTGAGAAGCTCCCAGAAATTTTGATAGAAGAATTCCTGAAAGCCGTCCAGTCCTAGAGCTTCATCTCCATCCATTCCAAAGACTACTACTTTGAGTTCACTTTGTGTGATTGGGCTCATTAGCATCCTATTGTCCTCCTCTAACACTAGGCTTGGAATGTTTCTCAAGACCTTTTTATGAGCTTCCTTCCTATATTCCTATTCCTCTTTCCAAAGCAAGGAGAAAAAATTGACAAACTCCTTGTTAATACTCTCACTGTCTTCCAGAAGGGTCCCATTCCTATCTTCAATAGAGAGGATAAATTTTATATTCCGCCTAACCTTCACAGAAATGTGAAAAAATTTGGTATTCCTATCCCCTTCTCTCAGCCAGTTTTGTCTTTACTTTTGCTTATAATGTATCTCCTCACAATTCAATATTTTGGAGTATTTGCCCATCAATATCTGTTCAGTTTGGAAGTCCTCATTATCCATACCTTGATCAAAAAACTTTGATGTTGAGTGCCGCCAAGTCCACCTCCACCTCTTCTCTAGCCTTGAAGATGTTGCTGAAATGATGTTGATTTGATTCCTTCAACTTCTTCTTAAGGAATCTTAGTTTAGAGAAGAAAAGAAAGGCAGTGTTACCCTTAACATAGGGCACATTGTGCCACCAATCCACAATCAGATCCTTGAAAACTTCCACTCTGAACCACATCTTCTCAAATTTGAAAGGACACCTAATCAGAATCCCATCTTGCTGGATCACCATTGATACTTGGTAATGGTTAGAGCCTAAATTCCCCAGGATATTAGCTTCAAAAACAATGGGTAAATCCTGCCAATCTCCGGCCAAGAAAAGCCTATCCAATTTCTTGGCAATGTGTGAAAAACCTTTCCTTTTGTTTGTCCATGTAAAGAGACCTCCCTTTATCGAAACTTCCCAGAGCTGGTTTAGTTGTACAAAGTTTTGGAAATTAGTCTGACTAGGACCTAAGGAGTGCCCCCCCTGTCATTTTTCTGCTGGGCTAAGGGTAGCATTGAAATCTCCTACAATCATTCAAAATTCATTACCCAGGGTTGCTAAAAAAAGGCCAATCTCCTTCCAAACTTCCTTTTTCTCCACAAATTTGGTGGGTCCATAAACATTTACCAAGACCCCAGAGAGCTTCATGGTGAAGGATGAGAAATGAATAGCACATCAGTTCCTCTTCCTAATAAGGGGTTTTCCTTTTAAAAGTCTTATATTCCATAGGATACCCAAGCCTCCAGAAGCCCCTACTGCCTCCACAAAAAAATCCGACCATCATTGTCTAACTCCTAAAACCTTTGCTGCCTCCTCAACTTCCATCTTTATTTCTTGAATTCAAATAATATCTTCTTTCGCCTAATCAAGAGCTCTCTTGATTAGACATCTTTTGTCAGGGGCATTGCATCCCCTGACATTCCATGTAAGGAACTTCATGGCTACCCAGGAGGGGCCATATCCCTCCTGGATCTTAAGCATGTTTGTCCCTTCATATTGCCTGCATCCTCCAGTAGCCTTTGCATGTTTTTCTTGCCTCTTTTGTGTGAGCTTCCATTTAGTTTTATCTTCTTGACCTTTGACTGTGAGATAGTCCTTTGATTGGTGAATCCGATCTCATCTATAAAGGTGATTTCTCCATCTTCCAATAGCTCTTCAATCTCTGGGAGATTCTCCAAAAAAGGAATCAATCATCTAATGAGGGATTTGTAGGAGATAGTTTCCTACAGATGAGTCTCCAGGCCTTCATCCAATACCGAGTCCACTGGCTCTGCCCTCATAACCTTCTCTTGAGGTTCCATCTACAACTCTTCCACTAGGGCCAAGTATGAGTTTACCCTGCCCTCCAATACCCTTTGAATGTATTTCTCAGCCACTAAAACCATAGACTCCATGTTCACGGCTTGGTGTGAGTCCTGCATGAGATCTCTTCAGCATCTATTATGGTATTTGCATTGAGGTTTCCTAGAGAAAACTCATTGGCTAAGGATATTGCATCTCCCTTATCAGCCTCCAGTCCATTTTTTAAATGACTCAAATGGAAAAAAATCCTCTCCTTCCCAGTCTTTGGAAGGCTCTGGGTCCCTAGTGTTTGTGAACTATGAAGTATTTTCTGTTACCTTTTCTTTTCCTCTTCTTTTGGCTGCACATGTCTCCACCATGTGTCCCCATTCCTTGCACCAACTGCACTGGCTGATTTCTTCCTCAACCTCAATCTCCTACCACCAGTAGCCTTCTACCATTCAAATCTCTATTGCATGTGGTAATAAAGGGTGGGGTTGCCACATTATACATATTCTTGCATATTGGCTGAAGTCCTTCTATTCAATAGCTTCCTCAGCTTTGATAAACTTCCCTAGTTTGTCCCCTATCATTTTAAATATCCCCAGGGTCCAGTATTCATGGGGAAGGTTGTATAGTCTAATCCATATGGGGAATTCTTCTACTTTTTCCTATTTGATTTAGAAGTTGGGTACCCAGTCTTTGATATAGAAGCCAATTCCCTCCATCAGAAAAGGCCCATTAAACTTAACCCTCATCTTGTCATGTTTGGAGGCCATGATTAACAGGAAAAAACCATTGGTTAGGGTTTTGATAACCACTTCCTTCCCCCACATGTCATTTATCCAAATGCGAAGGCCAGCCACCACCCCATTTCATGAAAAATTCCTTCTCCTTCAACATCTTCACTGAAGTCTTCCATTCCTCTGTGTCCACCTGAATGTTGATCACCTTATTATCCACTATGGATTGAACCTCTTTTGTGAGCCCTCCAGACATTAGCGGGCTCTTGTCATGTCTCCTAACCCACTTCCAGTTGGGTTGTGTTTCCCTCCTTTGGATTGAGGCCGAAGCATCCAAATTGTATAGGCCTTCTGACATTTTGTGGTAAGACACATGCCTTTTGGTGTCCTTGAAACCTCCCCAGGGCTGCAGGGGCTTCCATGGTTGTCCCACTCTATTCTGGCTAGCATTACTAGTCTTCCATCTTTGCTTTCCACCGCCATGACTACGGAACCCTAGTCTCCTCCTGCACTCTACCATACTTGTTCTATTTTTCTTATTATAATAGTTAGGACCTCATTTTTCTTTGGACTTTCCTCTTACAAACCCCATCAAAAGGATTCTTATCACTATTGTTGGTATTACCATTTTTATCAGAATTATTCACTATATTGAATTTTTCTTTCTGGACATTTTTAAAATCGGGCAATCTTTCTTTGTGTGCCAATTGGATCTACAATGAAAAAATGTATTTAAATTTCCTTCTAGAGAGACTTCTCAACAAAAAATTTCTCCATCAAATTCAAGGGAAATACAATTAGGAAAATCAACTTCTGGTGTTAAAGAAACCAAAAATCTAGTATTCAGATGAAGAAGGGTAACCCGTGACTGTTCAATTTGCAGAACTAAGCCCAGGGGCTTCAAAATCTAGGCAATAAATGGCCAGAATTCCACATGAAGTTTTTTGATTTCTACCCAGTTGGGAGCTGACCTAGAAACAACTTTCACAAAATTTCCTTTTAGAGACCATGGATAAACCCTAAACATGGAATGACCAACATTCCAAGATTTCTTTTCCAAAACTCTTTCCTACATATTATGATTGTTTAAAAAAACAACAAAGAGCCCTTTTTGAATCATTCTGCAATAAGTAACAAATATTCCAATCTTTTAACCCCATACCGAAGCCAACCAGTTATCAAAAAATTTATGAGATGGCATTGCTTCTTTATCTAAACAAACAAAGAAAATTGCAATACTTTTAAGCCTACTCTATTAAGCCTTTATTGCATTTATCATGTCTTTGTTAGGCGAAAAAGAGAGAGTATTAAGACCCAAAGGAGACCTACCACTGTCTTCTCTATCGCCACCAGTTTTGACATTTTATCCATTGTTTCATCCACCTCCATCAGTTGTGGCCCATCCCAAATCACCTTGTTCTGTGTCCACCATCCTTCTACTAAAGACTCCATTGAATTCAGCACTAGCCAAAAATGGTGAGAACTATCGTCCACCACTTGCTTATAAGATAGTTTTTCACTTGCCTTTTTGACATTACACCCCTCATTAACACTTGCTTCCGCATCACGCGTAATGAGATATCACCATTATTGTTCAGACCTACCATCAGACGCATGAACCAGGCAATGGAAAAGTAAAACCACAGTTCACAAAAGTAATACAAGGGCAAAAAACCAACATAAAAACACCACACATGCAAAATAAAATGCATGCAAGATTATCAAAAGACAACAAGAAAAACATTAAGAAGACAAGACACACAAAGAAAACAACATGCACTTAGCATGCTACATGAGGGGGGTTGCAATCGTCAGCCTCTGTCATAGCAACAAGTTGTAGAGCACCCCAATGTTTCTTGATGTATGCACCCTATTTCATTATTTAATTTCTCTTAGTGGATTTTCATTATTAAGAAATCTCATACATTGATAAATTGAGAAAATACCAAATTACTAAAGTCTGTTTTGTATCCTACAATTGAAACATACTAGAAAAGGCCTCCTTGTGAACATTCACATTTATCTTCAACTAAGCTTACCAAGAAGTTGTACCATGACCATGAACAACCATGGGAGTAACTTCATTCCAATTCCTAGCAATTGACTTGTGTAAAAGAAAGGCTCAAAAAATTTCCCGGGGGAGATACATGTTGGATAATTCGAATTTGGATGTGTTTTCATTGATGTCAACATATCAACAAGATTTATCAGAACATATCATTGCTTGATGCTAACTTATTTGTTGTAGTTTTTATAATGGAACATGATGTTTAGATTTACGGTGAGGTTTGAATATTGCAAATCAGATGCAATGCATTTCATGGGATGTTGGTGAGGTTGTTTAATTAGTACATGTCAAGTTGCAGTGACTAGCATACATATTTGAGTATGATTTGAAGATAGATTTGGTGACCAGAAGACAATGTGGTATATACAGAGAGCAGTAATATAGAAAGAGGTCCAGTGTGCATCATCAATCTATAATTTCTTAGTGTGCATCAAGGAGTCTATTTGGGACATACTCAGGTGTTCCTAATTCAAAGGGTTAATACTTCAAAGATATGCAAGGAATATTCTTGTTGTCACAAAGGATGAGTATAGTGTTCTTGAGGAACAATTTAAAAGGTACTGGAAAATCCAATGGATGGGATGGATTCAAATGTTTGTGTGCTATTAATGATGCTGAAGGATTTTTTTGAAGTGTGTTCTTGATGAGTTGGTGGTCCACATGGATTGGAATGATTGGATTGGTCAATTTTTTAGTCAATAATAATATTTTTTAATATTTTCTTTTATTCTTGGCCAACTTGATTGGTAAATCATGTTGCACAAGATCAAGGCATAAAATATGGAAGATTTATGATCTTGAGGTAGTTTTTATGGATCACAGATATTGTTTGGCAGTGGAAGAAGGAGCTAAACCATGATTTTTGGTGTGTGATTTAAAGATTGAAATCAAGCTGGTGGACAACATTATTAATTGCTCAAGGTTGGTGATATAAATCTAATCTAGGGTTTGATACAGATGTATAGATTGTGTGTGTGGATGCCAGAGATTGTTAGAAGAGAAAGAGTTCAATTAAGTGTTGATCAGAAGTGTTTCAATAGAGAGTCAAATGTAGGTCTACATTATGCTACATTGATGCTATATCATACATATGGTAGATGTCATTTTCATAGTTCATATAATCTTAGATCATTGTAGTGATCTTTTGTAAGGCAATGATCCTTCCTCAGGGTTGTAGCCAAATGAATTTTCATTTGAGGAGTGAGATCTAGGAAGTGAGCTTGAATGCATGTGGATTCCCCATTATTGTAATAGGTTTATACTTCTAACAAGGTATTTACTCATTGTGGGTAATCAACCCCATCTTGGTTTTTCCCCTAACAGGGTTTCCAAGATAAAAGTATATGTGTTAAGAATTTTGGATGTGTTTATGATTTGTGGATACTTCTATATTTCATGACTAATTGATCAAATAAAATATTATGAGTTTATGCTTGAATGTTTTGAAGGGTTAGGGTTTTTAAGTTGAAGTTTAGGAATAACTAATTCACCCCACCCCTCTTAGTTGTACTTTTTTCTTTTATCAAAAATTGGTATTAGAGCCTATTGGTCCACTGAGAAGGGGGGTGATGTAGAGGCTATATGTTTACTTTTTCCAACAGGACTGAATCTCTCAACCCTTCAAGGAGATTCCTTACTACAGGCTCTACACCTTTCAAAACAACTTATAACTTCAATATGAAACCCAAATTATTGACATATGCTAAGAAATACCATATAAGATGGGAAATAATATGTGTTGAGCAATAGTATATGCCGAGCAACAGTATATGCCAATCTCTTCAGCAACGGAGCACTACAACTAGCCACTTTCCCAAACAACTAGGAAAACTAAGGGAAGCTTCAGATACCCTTTATCAAGCTCACATAACATATCCAAGACCCAACATAGGTTACTTTTATACACCAAATTTTGCACCTTGTTATGTGCTAGAGCCTAACAATCTCGTATAACATGGTAATCACTTCTAGGTTGTGGGACCTCTACTAACTAAAGTGAAGCCTTCAGATTCTAGATTGGTTCCTCTTGGATAATCACCTTATCTTATTTTAAACATGAAAGTAAACTTGGAAGGAAAATGGATAGAAGGATAACTAAAGGTAAATGATTGAAAAGAAAATTATCCTACTAGGTGATGCACCAAAGGTAACATGAATCACAACAGAGTGACCAAAACTAGAATGAAATCCTGAATCTAGCAGAACACAACTTTCTAAATAGGCTTGAATACATATTTCATAGAGAGGTCTGAAATGAAAAGAGGCTATTCAAGGAAAGAGAATATTTCACAAACAATAGCATATTCAATAGAATAGGCACAGACTATAACCTGCAAACCAACATCCACTCTAGAAAATAGGCATAGGAATGAGACAAGGTAACAAGCGATGAAAAAAATCCACAAGATTATCTAAATCAAATCACCCATAGTAGTGCACAAAGATGCAGAAAGAAAGGAGGCTCAATAAATCCAAGATTTTTCTAACATTAACCACTATATTATTCCTCAGATAAGAGAAATACAGACAAGAAAAAGCTTGAGGTCAGAGAAAATGTCACAAAAAATCTTTGCATAATCTGGAATTCAATGAGAAATTACAACAAGATGAAAACCTGATGGAACAAAAGATGCCACAGAAAGTCTTGCATCAGCTGAAAAACCTCTAGCTAAAAAAGCTTCTAAAACTACTTATATACAACCTCCCCTAGCACACAGGCTCAAGAGTCAATCCACTAATCAATTAGGGAAGAATTGGGGTTACAATAGATATTCAATAAACAATGCAAAAACCCTAAACAATCAAGTCTACTCATCAATGCACTTGGGAAATATCTGAGAAGATCAAATATGTCCATTAATGCATCTCTCATCATCATTAATTTGAGCAGAGAAGTCAAATGATCCATCTACCCTGTCTGCAGGTTGAAAACATCACCACTGCCATGAAAACCTTGAGAACAATATTTAAATATTTGAATTCAAACCCAAACAGTCATAGGTGGCATGGAATTATAGATCAAAAAATCAGACTTGAAACTTTACTATCTTTAAAATACAATCATCGATCTGCCCTAAGCTACCGGTGAACATAGGATCAGATCTGCCACATGACACACAGGTGCAATGCCTTAATGGTTAACTATGTGCATCTTGGCAATCAAGGGATTAAGCCTGCCATTGGATGTTTATTACTTGTGAATTTATTGCATTTAAACTGAGACCCATGACATGATCTGTACTAGATATCATCATGGCTTGATGGCTTGAACATTAGATTTTGAGCACTTTGGCTTTAAGCCTTTAAGCTGACTGTCCGATCAAACTAAAATTGATCGCTCATTAGTTTACCTTTGTCTTAGAGCTAACCCTGCCTTGACTCATCTTTAAACCTGGGTAACTGAACTTATTTATGTCACTGAGTTGCTAGATCATCTGCTTAAATTTAAGTTTATAAAAAGATTTAGTGTAGGCCATAAGATTTAGAACATGATCAATGATCCTCGTGTAACCTCCTTACTTTAAGAGCATATTCCATTCTATTATGAGATCACGTGACTGAAGAAAACTCAAAGTCACTAAAAGATATGGAATATTCTATTGTGATTGCACAATTAAGGGATAGCCATGAGATCAAAACTCGATCAATGATACACAATTCATCCTTACAGCTATGCTGGGCCCGCCATGTGCTTGTTTTCATTCAAGATTAATGGCTTGATCGCTAGATTTAGAGCACTTTGGCTTTAAGCCTTTAAGTTGACCATCTGATCAAACTAGACTGGATCAGTCTTTAATAAGCCAAAGACCCTGCATAAAGGTGACTCTAATGTCCAAATGACATAATGAATTAATGGCTTGATGAATATACCTTGAGCACTTTGTCTTTAAGCATAAAAGTGACTGCTTGAAGGCAACTTAAAAATTAACTAAAGAATAAGAACCTTAAGTGGTGGAAAAAGTAGTGAAGAAATATAATAGCTACCAAGGGGTTAGTGTTGGAATAGTCCCAAAGGGTAACTAAGAGGGGGGGGGGGGGGGAATCAATTANGAGGGGGGGGGGGGGTGAATCAATTATCAACTATTTAATTCTTTTCTTCACTTAATTATAAATTAACATAAAGCAACTGCACATTCAGATAACACAGTAGAGAACTCCACAATTTTGGTTACAGGAAAACCAATTAGGTAAAAACACCGGTTGGAATTAGCACCCATAAATATATACACTAGTTTATAATGATCCCTGTTAGAAGATCTTACAACCCTGCTAAGAGTTGATCTTTACAATGCAAGAAGTACAAAGAGCTGGTTAAAGGTTAGCCCCTGTTAGGAGTCTTTTACAAGTAACCATGTTAGGGGTGAGGATTCACTATCCAAAAAGCTCACTGCTAACATGATGAAGGCTGCAACCTTCAGTATAATAGATATACACTATATCTAATGGATGAATTGTTTGAGTATACCTACTATATTGATCAGTTCCAATGAATTGCAATCTTCTATTTCTTCACATAGATGTTCAACTTATTATGTCTGACTTTCTGCTCTCTTCTGTCTTTTATTTTTCACTTCATTTTTCACACTTAGCGAACAAATTTGAACTGCTATATGTATCTTCACCAAGGATAGGGTCATGATGGTATTTGGAAACACTTCGTCAACTTCTTTTTCGACTTAACTAATCATGCAATCACAATTAGGACCGCACAACTCAAACTCAATGGACACGATGCTTCACCAAGTTGGCTTCACCAAATTAACTCAAACATCACGATTCTATTAAAACACATTTGGTGCCTTTGGATACTCATTATTGACTCATAACTAAACATGAATACAAACATGCATATCCCAAAGATAAGCGGAACCCAAGAAGCACTGTAATTACATTATCTCTTATGAGATAATCTTCAGAAGCTGTAACTGCCATAACTGAATAACATAACTTAACTGAAACTTCATATCTGACTTGATGTGAATGCACATAGCATCTAGAACATGTAAACATCATGGAAGTAAAATCACATAGCTCCAAAACATCTGTACTGATAATTACATATAGAATACCACCGTGTATTATATGTTGTCATCAATGACAAACATACAATCAATTATTTGCATAGAAGAAAATCTCCAACAATCTCCCCCTTGGACATTGATGGAAACATATGATATCATCAACTCAAAGTGTCTTCCTTGTTTTTACAATATTCTCAATATCCTCATCAAATGTTCCTCTTCACTACTTCTACTCTTCTAACTGTATACTCCTCCAGAGTATATGATCCCCCTTACTAATACTCCCCCTTTGACATCAATGGAAAAGGGTGTTAAAAACCATTAGGCACATGTAATACTCTAGAAGTAGAGTAGTCAACCATTCATCAGTCACCAAGGAATGATGTTCTTGCTGCAAATTCTAATTAGACTCAGGAAAGGGAATTACTCCCAGCTTCTCCCTGAGATACTCAAAAGTATCTTTTGATAATGACTTTGTAAAAATATCTGCTAATTGTTCTTTAGTGCTCACATAATCCAACTTTACTTCTCTCTCTGCAACTTTTTCTCTTAGAAATTGGTATTTGATCTCAATGTGTTTTGTCTTTGCATGCATCACAGGGTTCTTTTACATGTTGAGAGTACTAGTGTTGTCACAATGAATAAAAATAGGATAACCAATCTGAATACCAAAGTCTTTAATCATTTGTTTGATCCAAACCATTGTTGAGAAATTCAATGTTGCAGCAACATACTGAGCTTCTGTTGTTGACTGAGAGATACAATTCTGCTTTTTACTTGTCCAAGTGACCAATCTATCTCCAAGAAATAATGCTCCTCTTGATGTACTCTTTCTATCATCAACACAACATGCCCAATCAGCATTAGTATACATATGAAGTTGTATATTCTCTGAGTTAGGATACCATAAACTATATTCTATAGTTCCTTTTAAATATTTGAAAATTCTTTTTATTGCCATTAGGTGATTTTGTTTAGGTTCAGCTGCAAATCTTCCAACAATGCCAACTGCATTAGAAATATCAGGTCTAGATTGAGTAAGATATATGAGTTTTCAAATTATAGACTTGTATAGAGCTTTGTCAATTGCTGTGGAATTATCATCTTTAGAAATCTTGCTTCCTATTATCATGGGGGTGCTTACTGGTTTGCAATCTTCCATTTTGAAAGTCTCCAATATCTCCTTCACATACTTAGACTGATTTATGAATATGCCTTTGTCTGTTTGTTTTACATTCAATCCAAGAAAATACTTGATAGGTCTGATCATGCTCATTTCAAACTCACTTTTCATTTCTTTGGCGAATTCTACACTAAGTTTGTCATTACCTCCAAAGATAATGTCATAAAAATAAAAATAAAAGAGTAGTAATCCTTCATCTATCTCTCTTATGAATAAATTACAGTCTGTTGCTCCTTTACTGAATCCTATCTTTTTTAAATAACCATCAAGTCTCTCATACCGAGCTCTTAAAGTCTATTTAAGTCCATAAAGTGATTTCTTTAGTCTGCATACCATGTCTAGTTTGTCTGAAATTTTGAATCCTTAAGGCTGGTCTATGTAGACTTCTTCCTTCAAGTCACCATTCAAAAAAGCTGACTTGACATCCATTTGATATACTTTAAAGTTCTTGAATGTTGCATAGGCCAAAAATAACTTGATAGCTTCCAGTCTTCTCACAGGGGAAAATGTATCAGTGTAGTCTATTCCTTCTCTTTGCGCATATCCTTTACATACTAATCTTTCTTTGTTCCTTATCATTGTGCCTTCTAAATTCATTTTGTTCATGAATATCCACATTGTTCCAATCATGTTCTTTTCATGAGGTTTATGGACCAGTTCCCACATTCTTGTCATGAGGTCTATGGGTCAGTTCCTGAAGATTTATTAGAAAATATCATTGTTTGATGCTAACTTATTTGTTGTAGTTTTTATAGTGGAACATGATGTTTAGATTTACGGTGAGGTTTGGCTATTTCAAATTAGATGCAGTGCACTTCATGGGATGTTGGTAAGGTTGTCTAATTAGTACATGTCAAGTTGCAGTGATTGGCATACATATTTGAGTATTATTTGAAGATAGATTTGGTGACCGGAAGACAATATGGTATATAGAGTGAGCAGTGATATAGAAAGAGGACCAGTGTGCATCAAGGAGTCTATTTGGGACATACTCAGGTGTTCCTAATTCAAAGGGTTAATACTTAAGAGATATGTCAGGAATATTTTTGTTGTCACAAAGGATGAGTATAGTGTTCTTGAGGAACAATTTAAAAGGTACTAGAGAATCTAATGGATGGGATGGATTTGAATGTTTCTGTGCTATTAATGATGTTGACAGATTTTATTGAAGTGTGTGCTTGATGAGTTGGTGGTTGACATGGATTGGAATGATCAGATTTGTCAATTTTTTAGTCAATAATAATATACTTTAACATTTTCTTTTCTTCTTGGCCAACTGGATTGGTAAATCATGTTGCACAAGATCAAGGCATAAAATATGGAAGATTTATGATCTTGAGGTAGTTTTTATGGATCAAAGATATTGTTCGGCAGTGGAAGAAGGAGCTAAACCATGATTTTTGGTGTGTGATTTCAAGATTGAAATCAAGATGGTGAACAACATTATTATTTGTCAAGGTTGGTGATATAAATCTCATCTAGGGTTTGACATAGATGTATAGATTGTTTGTGTGGATGCTAGAGATTGTTAGAAGAGAAAGAGCTTGATTAAGTGTTGATCAAAAGTGTTTCAATAGAGAGTCAAATGTAGGTTTGCATTATGATACATTGGAGCTATATCAGACATATGGTATATTTCATTTTCATAGTTCATATAATCTTAGATCATTGTAGTGATCTTTTGTAAGGCAACGATCCTTCCTCAGGGCTGTAGCCAAAGGATTTTTCATTTTAGGAGTGAGATCTAGGAAGTCAGCTTGAATGCATGTGGATTCCCCATTATTGTGATAGGTTCATACTTCTAACAAGGTATTTGCTCATTGTGGGTAATCAACCCCATCGTGGCTTTTCCCCTAACAAGGTTTCCATGATAAAAGTATATGTGTTAAGCATTTTGGATGTGTTTATGATTTGTGGATGCTTCTATATTTCATGACTAATTGATCAAATAAAATATTATGAGTTTATGCTTGACTGTTTTGAAGGGTCAGGGTTTTTAAGTTGAAGTTTAGGAACAACTAATCCACCCCACCCCTCTTAGTTGTTCTTTTTTATTTTATCAAAAATTGGTATTAGAGCTTGTTGGTCCACTGAGAAGGGGGGTGATGCAGAGGCTATATGTTTACTTTTTCCAACAGGAATGAATCTCTCAACCCTTCAAGGAGATTCCTTACTACAGGCTCTACACCTTTCAAAACAACTTATAACTTCAATATGAAACCCAAATTATTGACATATGCTGAGAAATACCATATAAGATGGGAACTAATATGTGTCAAGCAATAGTATATGCCAAGAAACAGTATATGCCAATCTCTTTAGCAACCGAGCACTACAACTAGCCACTTTCCCAAACAACTAGGAAAACTAAGGGAAGCTTCAGATACCCTTTATCAAGCTCACATAACATATCCAAGACCCAACATAGGTTACTTTTATACACCAAATTTTTCACCTTGTTATGTGCTAGAGCCTAACAATCTCGTATAACATGGTAATCACTTCTAGGTTGTGGGACCTCTACTAACTAAAGTGAAGCCTTTGGATTCTAGATCAGTTCCTCTTAGATAATAACCTTATCTTATTTTAAACATGAAAGTAATTTTGGAAGGAAAAGGGATAGAAGGATAAATAAAGGTAAATGATTGAAAAGAAAATTATCCTACTAGGTGATGCACCAAAGGTAACATGAATCACAACAGAGTGACCAAAACTAGAATGAAATCTTAAATCTAGTAGAAAACAACTTCCTAAATAGGCTTGAATAAATATTTCATACAGAGTTCTGAAATGAAAAGAGGCTATTCAAGGAAAGAGAATATTTCATAGACAATAGCATATTCAATAGAATAGACATAGACTATAACCTGCAAACCAACATCCACTCCAGAAAATAGGCATAAGAATGAGACAAGGTAACAAGCGATGAACAAAATACATAAGATTATCTAAATCAAATCACCCATAGTAGTGCACAAAGATGTAGAAAGAAAGGAGGCTCAATAACTCCAAGATTTTTCTAACATTAACCACTATATTATGCCTCAGATAAGAGAAATACAGACAAGAAAAAGATTAAGGTTAGAGAAAATGTCACAGAAAACCTTTGCATAATATGGAATTCAATGAAAAATTACAACAAGATGAAAACCCGAGGGCACAAAAGATGCCACAGAAAGTCTTGCATCAGCTGAAAAACCTCTAGCTAAAAAAGCTTCTAAAACTACTTATTTACAACCTCCCCTAGCACATAGGCTCAAGAGTCAATCCACCAATCAATTAGGGAATAATTGGGGTTACAATAGATATTCAATAAACAATGCAAAAATCCTAAACAATCAAGTCTACTAATTAATGCACTTGGGAAATATCTGAGAAGATCAAATATGTCCATTAATACATCTCCAATCATCATTAATTCAAGTAGAGAAGTCAAATGATCCATCTACCCTGTCTGCAAGTTGGAAACATCACCACTACCACAAAAACCTTGAGAACAATATTTAAATATTTGAATTCAAACCCAAGCGGTCATAGGTGGCATGGAATTATCGATCAACGAATCAGATTTGAAACTTTTCTATCTTTAAAACACAATCATCAATCTACCTTAAGCTACCTGTGAACATAGGACCAGATATGCCACACGACACGTAGGTGCGCTACCTTAATGGTTAACTATCTGTATCTTGGCAATCAAGGGATTACACCTGCCATTGGATCTTTATTACTTGTGAATTTATTGCATTTAAACTAAGACCCATGACATCACCTATACCAGATGTCATCATGGCTTGATGGCTTGAACATTAGATTTCGAGCACTTTGGATTTAAGCCTTTAAGTTGACTATCTGATCAAATTGAACTTGATCACTCATTACTTTACCTTTGTCTTAGAGCTAACCCTGCCTTGACTCATCTTTAAAATTGGGTAACTAAACTTATTTATGTCACTGAGTCACTAGATCATCTGCTTAACTCTAAGTTTATCACAAGATTTAGCATAGGCCATAGGATTTAGAACATGATCAATGATCCTCATGTAATCTCCTTACTTTAAGAGCATATTCCATTCTATTTTGAGATCACGCGACTGAAGAAAACTCAAAGTCACTGAAAGATATGGAATATTCTGTTGTGATTTCACAATTAAGGGATAGCTATGAGATTAAAACTCGATCAACGATACATAATTCATCCTTACTTATTCAAGATTAATGGCTTGATCACTAGATTTAGAGCACTTTGGCATTAAGCCTTTAAGCTGACCATCTGATCAAATTGGACTGGATCAGTCTTTAATAATCTGAAGACCCCACATAAAGGTGACCCCAACGTCCATGTGGCATAATGACTTAGTGGCTTGATGAATATATCTTGAGCACTTTGTCTTTAAGCATAAAAGTGACCACTTAAAGGCAATTTAAAAATTAAGTGAAGAATAGGAACCTTAAGTGGTGGAAAAAGTAATGAAGAAATATAACAGCTACCAAGGGGTTAGTGTTGGAATAGTCCCAAAGTGTAACTGAGAGGGGGGGGTGAATTAGTTATCAGCTATTTAATTATTTTCTTCACTTAATTATAAATTAACATAAAGAAAATGCACATTCATATAACACAATAGAGAACTCCACAATTTTGGTTACAGGAAAACCAATTAGGTAAAAAACCCGGTGGGAATTAGCACCCACAAATATCTGCACTAGTTTATAATGATCACTGTTAGAAGATATTACAACCCTGTTAAGAGTTGATCTTTACATTACAAGAAGTACAGAGACCTGGTTAAAGGTCAGACCCTGTTAGGAGTCTTTTACAAGTAACCCTGTTAGGGGTGAGGACTCACTGTCCAAAAAGCTCATTGCTAACATGATGAAGGTTGCAACCTTTAGTACAATAGATATACACTATATCTAATGGATGAACTATTTGAGTAGACTTGCTATCTTGATCAGTTCCAATGAATTGTAATCTTCTTTTATTTCTTCACATAGATGTTCAACTTGTTCTGTCTGACTTTTTGCTCTCTTCTATCTTTTGTTTTTCACTTCATTTTTCACACTTAGTGAACACATTTGAACTACTATATGTATCTTCACCAAGGATAGGGTCATGGTGGTATTTGGAAACACTTCATCAAATTCTTTGTTATCTTAACTAATCATGCAATTAGAATTAGGACCGCACAACTCAAACTGAATGGACGCGACGCTTCACCAAGTCAGCTTCACCAAATTAACTCAAACATTATGATTATGTTAAAACACATTTGGCACCTTTGGATACTCATTATTGATTCATAACTAAACATGAATACAAATACGCATATCCCAAAGATAAGCACAACCCAAGAAGCACTATAATTATGTTGGCTCTTATCAGATAATCTCCAGAAGCTGTAACTAGCATAACTGATTAACATAACTTAACTGAAACTTCATAGCTAACTCGACGTGAATGTACATAGCATCTAGAACATGTATACATCATGGAAGTAAACACACATAGCTCCAAAACATCTATAATGATAATTACATATAGAATACTACCGTGTATTATATGTTGTCATCAATGACAAACATACAATCAATTATTTGCATAGAAGAAAATCTCCAACAATCTCCCCCTTTGACATTGATGGAAACATATGATATCATCAAATCAAAGTGTCTTCCTTAATTTTACAATATTCTCAATATCCTCATCAAATATTCCTCTTCACTACTACTACTCTTCTAACTGTATACTCCCCCAGAGTATATGCTCCACCTTACTAATACTCCCCCTTTGACATCAATGGAAAGGGTGTTAAAAACCATTAGGCACAGGTACTAATCTAGAAGTAGAGTAGTCAACCATGTTGGAAAGTTGACTTCCTGAGGAAGCATGACTTATTTTGTGTTGTCAATCATGGCAACAAAGTCATACTTAAGTTCTGTCATGAAAGGAAAATGACTAAGTGTGAAAACACAACAGATAAACACATACAGAGATCAGCACATTAGTGCAAGTGTTAGAGATCACACCAGAGCATGCGTGCTTAGGTATATACTCTTTGGTGTATATACATGCTAGATACAAATGCGTAGAGTATGAAACATCAGTACGGAAAAGTTACAGGCAGATTAGTAAACCTGCAGTCCAGGAAATAGAGCATGGAAGCCGACTACAGTTTTGATCAGCGTGAATGATTTTATAATGCAATGGCTAAGCCACCTTTAGTTATAAGTTTTTATTAATTTAATTAATTTTTTAGTAAACATGCTTAGGCTGACTTGTTCGGAAGCATTGAATATTTTTGTTTTAGGGCCAACTAGTGATTTGTTTTGGGTTGCGCCTATTCGGATTTGAATATATAAGTATGTAATGTAAAGATATGTTACAAGAGTTGATTATGATGTAAGTAGAAGTTATAGAGAAATAGTATAATGAAGTCAGAAGATGATATAACTCTTTAAAGGAGTAAGAGCATCCGCGCATACATGGAAGTGATCAGACAATAGTATCATTACAGCAGTTCATTTTTGATATAGTGCATATCAACATTCAGAGGGTTGTAGCCTTCATCTCATTGGGCAGTGAGCCTAGGCAGTGAGCCATACACCCCTAACAGGGTTATTGTAAAAGACTCCTAACATGGTTAGACCTTTAACCAGGTCATTGTACTTAATTTGTAAAGACTGATTCTAACAGGGCAAAGGAACTTTAACAGGTTTATTATACCTAGTACAATATTTTGTGGTTACTAATCCCCACCGGAGTTTTCCTTTGATCAAGGTTCTCTGTAATCATATCATGTGTTATGTGTTGTTGTGTTATGTTTCTTTGGATGCACATTTGATATATGTTTAATTGGCTGAAATATAATTAATAGATAAACACTGATTCACCCCCCCCCCTCCCTCTTAGTGTTTCTAACAATTGGTATCAGAGCTCTGGTCCTATGAAAGAA
>MU227106.1:1206301-1216497 GCA_018584345.1 Thuja plicata
TAATACAACCAAGGGATAATAAAAGATACATAAAATGAATTATCCTCACAAGAGGACAAAATAGGTGTAGGGATTCCATAGGAATCTCCTACTTACATAATGCAAGTAAAGATTAATTTCTAACAATTATGCATGCAATAAACATGGGCATTTGGCAAGAGATTGCAAAGAGGTAAGGCCTTTTCAAGGTTATTGTTACTATTGTAATAAGTTTGGTCATAGGGCTATACATTGCAGAACAAGTCAAAGAAATCAACCTCAGCAAAATCACAGGAATATAAATCAAAGCAATCAGAGAAATCAACTCTCAAGAAATTTTTAGAACATTACATGTCAGATATGCAACTACAATGGACACACAGCAAAGCAGTGTAGCATGATGAGTGAGAAAATCAGACCTCCTATCATTTGCCACACATGTGGAAAGGCTGGACATATCAAAAGGTTTTGTAGATCCAAAACTCAGAAACAAAAGGATCCTAAAAAGTCACTATTTGAAGAGAAAGGAGAAGTAAATTTTGTCAAAGCAAATGAAGATTCAAGCAAGATCTGGCTTGAAGTAAAGAAGGATAATAAAGATAACAAAGTAGTTGATGCATCCCTAGTGGACACACCCTCTACTTCTGCCTAATAGACCTTCTTGGTCTTAGGGGGAGCTATTCTAGCTTAGAACCCCTGCGCGGTTGGTGTACTCACTTCTGAGTATGCACCTTTGGATTCATGGTTAAAAGCATAGATTACAGCTATATGCATTCACACATTATCTGAATTGCATTGGGATCAAAGTTTGAAAATCTCTATGTATGGTTGCAAGCATTAAATGTGACATATTGTATAAAAAGAAATTTGCAGTCGATCATTTTCACATTTACATTCGAGAGCATAGAAATTGAAGAGAATTGGAGCACTAAGACATTGAAGCATGTAGGCATAATAGTTTGGCAGTTGGAGCGATCAGATAATCAGTTTGAAATGGAGCCCTAGCCGTTGCGTTGTTTTAGAATTTTGTGGAAACCCTACATAAGCAAACACCAAGTAAGTATGGTGACCCTAGTTGTGTTTGATGTAGTAGAGAGGAAGAGGTTTATATTTAAGAAGCATCCATTCAAATCCATACTAGATGACGTGGAAGGGGATTTCTTTAAAACCCTGCTTGGCGATGTTCACGTGGAAGATATCCACGCGTACATATACTATAAGGAGTCATTAGGAGATGATAATATAGCCTCTCATATGGCATCAATGTTAAACAAAGATTTCACATTCAAGGATGAGTTCGCGCACTTACAAGATAGCCCTATTTTAGAGTATTTGAATGTGCATGAGTTTGAAGAACCAGAATGGGTAAAGATTTTGTTAAGCAAGATACATGATGATCTTTTCTAGATTGGAGATGTCCCTATTTGCATCACTATAGAACTAATCCATCAGTTAACCAGACTTCCAATGACTGGACTAGTATTTCCCACTGGAAAGGATGTAAAGAAACAGATTGAGAAAGTTTGTTTGTCCAGAAGTGATAGGCATGGAATGACAGTTGACCCTATCAAGGAAGATGACATTAAACTCATGACAATGATACTTGGATACAAGTTTCAGCAAGCAAGTAGGTTAAATAGTGTCTCTACAGCAACAGTCCTTGCAAATATCAAAATAGTGAAGGAAAACACTCAATACAATCTATGTGAGGTCTTGCGCGATTAGTTGATTCAAAATATCAGAATTATCAAACATGACAGGAGCAAAACATTCAGGTTTGGATCACTGATCATCTATTTGTATCACCACATAGTCAGAAAGGTTGTAGACCTTTATATAGACAAAGGAAAACCTACAATGACTCAGATATCTCTTAAAGCCATAGTAGAAAGTAGTGCAAGAGATAAAATGGACATGGATATAAAGATATTCAGGGTCAAAATGCAAAGCAGGTTCAGACTATCTAAGAAGATAGTTGACAAATACAAGGATACAATATGCTTTATGGTAGAGACAGATTGCACATGCATGGAGGCTGTTGAGCCTAGAACTAAGTGGATTCATCCACTAGGGTATGAGGTAGAAGACCATGTGTTAGAAGGATATGCACAGGTCTTATTATCAGCACCTAAAGACCCTAATGAACCTAGATGGGGCACTTACAGAGAAAAGACCGACGAAGTGGATATTGAACTACAAATTGCTGTTAACAAAAGGAAAGCATCCAGAATGACATCCAACATTCTAAGAAAGAATGGAGTCACACAAGAAGATTTGGATAAGGCAAAAGAAGCCAAAATTGCTAAATTTAAAATTGAGAAAACTGTTGAAACTCAGAAGAAGAAGCAGAAGAAAAATGAGGAGAATACCACTGCACCTACTACAACCATTGATCTAGACACATCTCCACCTTCTGTACCTATCAAGAAACCAAGAGGAAGGAAGAAAGAAGCTACAAGTCATCCATCCTCAAGAGCTGCTTGGAGCAAAGCTAAGAATGTTCAAGCTCCACCTGAGGTAGGATTTAGACCTAGTCTAAATATCTTGAAGAATAGGATTGTAAATGAAGGAAGACTAGATACATTATCAAAAGTCTATGACATGTATCAAGAGATGGATAAAACTAAGATACACTCTATGATCATATCTCACATGATCAAGTTTAAGAAGTCTGTTCTTGAACTCAAAACAGTGATACCAGATAAGTTATGAAAAGACATGCTATAGAAGAGGACATGAAGATTAAAGAAGAAACTTTGGATAATCTTCTCCCTGTTTGTTTACATGATGAGAAGGATATTCTATTAGATCTAGTAAAGCCTCATCCCTGAACTAAGACAAGAACTCTTCAGATCATGAACAAAGAGTGTGAGTAGGTTGGAAAGGAGACTGAAAAAGCATTTGCACAAGTATTTATGGATAAACACATGTATCCACCAATGGTGCCTATAGAAAAAGTTACTCCAGCTCCTCCCAAATAGGTTATAACACCAGTAATTCAGGTTGCACCTATGACAGGTCCACAAGATTCAGCACCCATAGTGACAATAACCTCTGAGATAGCCAAAGATATAGATGACACTATAGTAGTTGACAATGTAAAGATATCTATGATAGCTTCTGATAAAGATATGGATAAAGCTAATAAGGCATTTGAAAGCACTAAAGAAATGTGCACTGATAATACCGTTGTACAACAAGATGAAGTTCCCATCAATGATCAAGCTGACATAAATGAAGACACTCAAGATGATATGCAAAGTGACAAGACATTGACAAAAGAGAAACCAGTGAAGGTTGAATGCATGGATACCAGCTAGAATACTATATTCTCACCATCCACTCAACCATCTACCTCATTTTTGTCAAGGTTAACTCCTTACTCAGCAAGTTTGGATGCATGGGGAGAAGAAGACCTAATCAAGATCAACGTCCTTGCCATGGAAAAGGCAAAAGAGAAACAAGTGATGAGGAACCCTCGCTTCTTGGAAATAGTGAACATTTTTAATGACTTAGTGCCTACTGATCAGAAAGTAGCCAAAGTTCAATTAGTTGAAGATGTGGACAACATCTTATCAAACTTCAAGTCACATTTCACTAGCTTAGTAGAATCAACTACTAAGATTACAGAAGATGAATACAAGAAGGAGAGACTAAATGAATTGGTAAAGAACTTTACCTTAGATGTAAATTCCTTAAATATTGGGCAGGCTATATTGAAGGAATTGGTAGATAAAGGAAAGAAAGTCATAGAAAACTGTATGGATAGAGTGAAGCTCACCTCCGAGCACACTAAAAAGATAGAAAAAGAAGAAGAAATGGTTGATAACATAAGAAAATCAGTTGAAACCTCGACACAAGACATGCACATCTACAATAATGTCTACCAAGGGCAGTTAGAAAAAATTGAGAAAGCAAAGTTAGAAATCAGCAAGATAAGGGTAAGGCAGACTCAATTTTGGAATGCACTTGTGCCATCTCTAGCAGTTCTCAATGAGAACATCAAAAAGATTGATAACACCATACAGACATATGATCAAGGTCCTTGCATGGATCTGATGAAAATGGAGAAATTGACATATGCATTATGCGCGCATCTACAGACAGTTGATGCAATGAAAGTCTTTTGGCAAAAAGAGATTCAATCTCTTCAAGTTGTGTACCCAGAAGTCTACATGGAGTAAGCATGTTGAAGAATTATAGTTTTTGCACACCTTTGTCATTAATGTCAAAGGGGGAGTAGTATAGAATGTGTATATGTGGAGAAATATATATGTATATACATGATATACAATCATTTTTGTATGAAGTCATTTTGAGTAACTTAGCCACATTCCTTTGTTGCCATAAATGAAAAAGGGGGAGATTGTTGGAAAGTTGACTTCCTAAGGAAGCATGAATTATTTTTTGTTTTCAATCATGGCAACAAAGTCATACTTAAGTTCTATCATGAAAGGAAAATGACTAAGTGTGAAAACAAAGCAGACAGACACATACAGAGATCAACACATCAGCGCACGTGTTAGAGATCACACCAGAGCATGTGTGCTTAGGTATATACTCTATGGTGTATATACATGCTAGATCCAAATGCGTAGAGTACATAACATCAACATGGAAAAGTTACATGCAGATTAGTAAACCTGCAGTCCAAGAAACAAAGCATGGAAGCCGACTACAGTTTTGATCAGCGTGAATGATTTTATAATGTAATGGCTAAGCACCTTTAGTTATAAGTTTGTATTAATGTAATTAATGTTTTAGTAAACATGATTAGGCCAACTTGTTTGGAAGCGTTGTATATTTTTTTTTTAGGGCTGACTAGTGATTTGTTTTGGGTCGCGCCTATTCGGATTTGAAGATATAAATATTTAATGTAAAGATATGTTACAAGAGTCAATTATGATGTAAGTAGAAGTTACAAAGGAATAGTTTAATGAAGTCAGAAGATGATATAGCTCTTTAAGGGAGTAAGAGCATCTGTGCATACACAGAACTGATCAGACAATAGTGTCATTACAATAGTTCATTTTTGATATAGTGCATATCAACATCTAGAGGGTTGTAGCCTTCATCTTATTGGGTAGTGAGCCTAGGTAGTGAGCTATACACCCCTACTAGGGTTATTGTAAAAGAATCCTAATAGGGTCAGACCTTTAACTAGGTCATTGTACTTAATTTGTAAACATTGCTTCTAACAAGGCAAAGGAACTTTAATAGGTTCATTATACCTACTACAATATTTTGTGGGTACTAATTCCCACTAGAGTTTTCCTCTGATCAAGGTTCTCCATATTCATATCATGTGTTATGTGATCTTGTGTTATGTTTCTTTGGATGCACATTTGATATATGTTTAATTGGCTGAAATATAATTAATAGATAAACACTGATCCACCCCCCCCTCTCAGTGTTTCTAACAAACCATTCATCAGTCACCAAGGACTGATGTTCTTGCTGCAAATTCTAATTAGACTTAGGAAAGGGGATTAATCCTAGCTTCTCCCTAAGATACTCAAAAGTATCTTTTGATAATGGCTTTGTAAAAATATCTACTAATTGTTCTTTAGTGCTCACATAATCCAACTTTACTTCTCTGTTTGCAACTTTTTCTCTTAGAAATTGGTATTTGATCTCAATGTGTTTTGCCTTTGTGTGCATCACAGGGTTCTTTGACATGTTGAGAGAACTAGTGTTTTCACAATGAATAACAAAAGGATAATCAATCTCAATACTAAAGTCTTTAATCATCTATTTGATCCAAACCATTGTTGAGCGATTCAATGCTGCTACAACATACTCAGCTTCTGCTATTGACTGAGAGATACAATTCTACTTTTTACTTGTCCAAGTGAACAATCTGTCTCTAAGAAATACTACTCCTGATGTACTCTTTATGTCATCAACACAACCTGCCCAATCAACATTAGTATACACATGAAGTTGTATATTCTCTGAGTTACGATACCATAAACTATAGTCTATAGTTCCTTTTAAATATCTGAAAATTCTTTTTATTTCCATTAGGTGATTTTGTTTAGGTTCTGCTACAAATCTTCCAAAAATGCCAACTAAATTAGAAATATCAGGTCTAGATTGAGTAAGATATATGAGTTTTCCAATTATAGACTTGTATAGAGTTTTGTCAACTGCTGTGGAATCATCATCTTTAGAAATATTGCTTCCTATTATCATGGGGGTGCTTACTGGTTTGGAATCTTCCATTTTGAAAGTCTTCAATATCTCCTTCACATACTTAGACTGATTAATGAATATGCCTTTGTCTTTTTGTTTTACATTCAATCCAATAAAATAGTTGATAGGTCCGATCATGCTCATTTCAAACTCACTTTTCATTTCTTTGGTGAATTCTACACTAAGTTTTTCATTACCTCCAAAGTTAATGTCATAAAAAAAAACCAACGAGTAGTAATCCTTCATCTATCTCTCTTATGAATAAATTATAGATTGCTGCTCCTCTTCTGAATCCTATATTTTTTAAGTAACCATCAAGTCTCTCATACCAAGCTCTTGGGGCATGTTTAAGTCCATAAAGTGCTTTCTTTAGTCTCCATACCATGTTTGGTTTGTCTAAAATTTTGAATCCTTGAGGCTTCTCTATGTAGACTTCTTCCTTCAAGTCACCATTCAGAAAATTTGACTTGACATCCATTTGATATACTTTAAAGTTCTTGAATGTTGCATAGGCCAAAAAAAACTTGATAGCTTCCAGTCTTCTCATAGGGGAAAATGTATCAGTGTAGTCTATTCTTTCTCTCTGCGCATATCCTTTACATACTAATCTTTCTTTGTTCCTTACCACTGTGCCTTCTTCATTCATTTTGTTCCTGAATATCCACTTTGTTCCAATCACGTTCTTGTCATGAGGTCTATGGACCGGTTTCCACATTTCATTCTTGATTATTTGATCTAATTCTTCTGGCATAGCACTTTGACAATCTGAATCTTTACACACATATTCAACACTTAAGGGTTCAATCTAAGAAAGTAAGCATACCTCTTAATCAACGGTTGAAATTTTTTCTCTAGATCATTTCAAGACTTTAGCACTCTGATCTCCAATTATGGCTTCCTTAGAGTGGTATTTGGATGTGTATTTTGAGTTATTAGAAGTGACACTCTCATTTGTAATCTATGATTCTTCTTCATTTAGTTCAAGATTGTTGCACGAGACATCAATATAGTCAAACATTTCTTCAATAATTGTGTCCTTATTGATGGGTCTAGGCTCATCTTCAATCATGGGAGCACATTCATAGTATCTTTCTTGAATCATAAACTTCTCATCAATCTTCACATGAGTACTTTCAATGATCTTATTCAATCTTAAATTAAAACATCTATAGGCTTTGATTTTAGTAGAGTAACCAAGAAAAATACCTTCATCGCTTCGAGCATCAAATTTTCCAATACTATCATCTCTCTTGATGTAGCACTTGCTTCCAAAGATTCTGAAGTATTTTAAAGTAGGTACATTACCAAACCAAAGTTCATAAGGTGTCTTATCTGCGCTGGGCCTCAATTGTATTCTATTGATAGTATAGATTGTTGTATTGACCGTATCTCTCCAATACGTATGGGAAACCTTTCCTTCAATCATGATAGTGTGCGATGTGTCAAGTATTATTTTGTTCCTTCTTTCTGCAATCCCATTCTGCTGAGGGGTTCTAGGTGCACTTAACTATCTTTTGATTCCATGTTCTTTAGAGTAATCATAAAACTGGTCAGAGGTGAATTCTCCTCCTCTATTAGATCTCAGACATTTTATCTTCAATCCAAATTCATTCTCAACCTTAGCTTTGAATATTTTGAATTTCTCAAAAGTTTCATATTTGTCTTTTAAGAATGCAACCCACATCATCCTTGAGAAATCATCAATGAACAAAATAAAATACCTTTCTCCATAGTATGATCTTGTTTGAGTAGGTCCACATAGGTCTATATGTATCAGATCTAATTTGTTTTCAACAGAGTCTTGTTTTCTCCTGAATGAAGTCCTCACATGCTTCCCCATCACACATTCCCTCCACATAGTGTCAACTACTCTTGCAATACTTGGAAGTGTTAGTAATAACTGAGAGGGGGGGGGGGGGGGGGGGGGGGNGAGTCAGTGGCCTCAAAAATTTATCCTTTAAGCACTAACCACCAACCAAATAAACCTCAGATTATTAAGTCCCTACAAGATGCATGCCATGAAATACTTATAATGATTAACTATCTATCGGTTTTCCATGTCTATCCTTATTCTCTTTGATTACCAATATGCTGTATAACTATTTACCAAAATATAGTAAATAAGAAGAGAATACTGATATATCCAGAAATACATATGTGAAATGTAAAATAGTAAAGTAATAAACCATACACACATAACACTTGGATTTTAACATGGAAACCCTATTGAGGGAAAAAACCACTAGGACCAGTACCCCAAATTTTCACTCTTCTAAAGTGAGCCCTATTAAGAGCCAACCCTATTAAAGGTTACAACACACTGTTAGGTGTGACCTTGTTAGAGGATTTTATACATATAGGTTGTCACTTAGTATCGGGAAACTCAATTTTCTACCATCCTTGAATCAACCTCTTTCTTAGACTATCAATAGGCTTTACACAAATCTAGTGCTACTTTCATGAATCAACCTTTTTGGCACTCCTTGGGATGTACCTCAATATATAGAAGACTGTTAAGTACTTCTCTGTTAAGAGACTTGATGCTTCAATGGTTAAACTAAAACAAAATGACCTGTTTCTAATGCAACTTGAATTGCAGATTTTTAGACCTATTTAAGTACATTACCTCTCTGATCAATATATCAATTCAATTCTTTGTGTTCCACACTTTCTTCTTTGTAATGCTGTGATCACTGTTTTTCGGTGTCTGCAAAATTCTTTAGCTCTCCCTTAGCTTGATTGATCAGGACTGTATGAATTTATCCTTCATCAGTTTCTCTTCAGCATCCTTTTTTGATTCACTCCCCTTCCATGTATATATGGAATTAATAATTCTTGTCTCTTATATAGACATTATATTCCTTAATTCTTGATTCTTGACATAAAAAAAAATTCAACCAATCTAATTTAAAGCATAATTCCTGATTTATCTTGTAGTTATCTTCTTGCCAACTATACAAAACAGCTTTAAATCAATCACTTAACTCTGGTCAAATAAAATAATGAAAACAACCAGTTAAGTCTATCTTTAGCTCTTGCCAGCTAGATATTTTGTCATTTTCTGAACTCTCTATTTCATCGGTCAACTCTTTAGTTAGTCATCGGTTACAACTACCAATTCCATCAGTGTGACTCCAGTTAGCTTTGAGATCTCTGTCCATCGGGCATCATTGGATTTTTACTTGTCGGGTAACTCTTGTTTTCAGCTCGGCGGGCAACCTATGGTTTTCTTCATTGGGCAATACTGTCTTTAGCTCATCGGGTATCACTGTGAATTTTCTTCTTTGGCTTTACCAATGGTGTGCACTTTGTTGGTGCTGTCTTTCACTTAGTGAATACTTGACTTTATCCATTGCTAAAAGCATAACCTTTGTTCCATTGATTATCTAAAGTATTTGGCATTATGTACATGACTGTACAGATGATATCAAGTTGACATCAATGACAATACAAACCATTAACTGATTTAATGCCTTGCATTATCTTCAACTTAAAATTATCAAACATTCAATTAGCTATATGTCATCAGGAAGGTCTCTTACTACATTTACATTACTTATCTTGACTATGTTGTCAAAATTGATATGACAAAGTCTCTTGTGCCATAGCCAACTGTCGTCCACTCTTGCAAAAAAACAACTTACTTCTGAATTGAGCTGAAAGACATTACCTAATCATTTTCATATTCATGTTAAATAATAATTTTTCTCTTATCCATAATATATTCCTTGAATTTACCTTATCCATCAGCAATACAACATTATGCTTTGGTGCTTGGTTCTAATATATACCTGTCTGTATATAGATGTAGCTTTGAAGTTCTTCTCTTTGCTTACATCAAAATATTTGATATTCTGATAATATATAGGCTGATGCAGCCTCTAGTCTTTTATTGACTGGTAGACAAGGGTTTGACCCCTAGTCTCTTTCTTAGGTACTCAAATGTATCTTTGGGCAGTGGCTTGGTGAAGATATCGGCCAACTGTTCTTTTGATTGCACATACTCAAGTGTCACTTCTTTC
>MU227106.1:1233612-1280528 GCA_018584345.1 Thuja plicata
AGTGATGACAATGAATGTCCTTGTGGTTGACATACCACCTCATTATGGCATGTTGTTATCAAGGAAATGGAGTGCTTCAATGGGTGGTAGTATACAAAATGATTTATCATATGCTACTTTCAACATTGTTGGAGAAAACGTCAATGTCTTGAGGGAGAGCCAAACTCCCCACATGATAGAAAAATATGAGGATACTCATGTAAACTGTTGCATTGACATAGACATGGAAAATTTCAAAATGCAAAAAGATGAACATAAAAATCAAGAAGTTGACCCTTTGAACAGAGAATTAATCTTGTAGGAATATGGATTATGGAAAATGTATGGTGCTTTCTCTAAAGAAGGATTAGGGCAGGAGTATTTTTGATATCTCCATCAGGTACAACTTTTAAATACTCATTTCTGTTGGACTTCCAATGTACAAACAATATTGCAGAGTATGAGGCTTTATTCTTAGGACTTGAAATTGCTATCAAACATGGTATAAAATGTTTAAAGGTTTATGGTGAATCTGAGTTGGTGGTAGCACAAGTCAGATCTAAATATGCTGTGAAGAATGATAGATTGAAAATGTACAAACATGCTATTTGGGATCAACTTGAAATGTTTGATACTTTTAATATAAATTGGATAGAGAGGTCAAAAAATATTATGGCTGATTTTCTAGAAAATGTGGCTATGAAAAATGATGATTTGACCTTACATGGAGTATCAATACTTGAATTGAAAACAAGACCAATTTTTCTAGACAACATATACAACTGGTAGGTGTTCCAAGATGATCAAGATATTTTAAGGTTCATGCAATGTTTAGATCACTATGAGAACCAAAGTATAGATTGTGGTTCCTTACTGGAACATGATGATGGAAATGATTATATCTTTGGAAATGAAGTTGTCCAATTAAGTTCTAATCAGATTCCTAAGGGTTTGGTTGAACTTGAGGCATTGTTTATAAGTTAGCAAAATGATACATCAAAGTTGAGCAATGCTAATGTTGAGGATCTAGAAGAAATAAACTTAGGATCTGAAAATAATCCTCAAATATTTTATATTGGAAAAGGTTTGGATTCTCATATAAGAACAAATCTGATCAAGCTACTGAGAAAATACAAACATGTCTTTTCTTGGTCGTATGATGACTTGAAAGCATATAGAGAAGACCTTTTTCAGCATGAAATTCCTTTGAAGTTATATGTGAAGCCATTCAGGTAGAAGCAAAGACCTATTAATCCCTTGTTGGCTCCCAAGATGCAGCAAGAGTTGATGAAACTCAAAGATGCTGGGATAATCTAGCCCATTAGACATTCAACATGGGTATCAAATCTAGTGCCAGTTAGGAAGAAAAATGGTGACATCAGACTATGTGTTGATTTCAAAAACCTCAATATTGCTTCATTGAAAGATAACTATTCATTTCCAAATATGGAAGCAATGTTGCATAAGGTGACTGGTTCTGAATTGTTGTCCATGATGGATGGTTTTTCAGGTTACAAACAGGTTTTAGTTAAAGAAACAAAGTAGTATAAAACTGCATTTACTACTCCTTGGGGAACATATGTGTATATCAGAATTCCTTTTGGATTAATAAATGTAGGAGCAACTTTTTAAAGAGCCATGGATGTTGCTTTCAAATAATTTATAGATTTATTCATGGTTATTTATCAAGATGACTTGACTGCATATTCCAAGAAGGCTATTGATCATTGTGACCACCTTGGTAAGATTTTTAACAAAGCATTGGAATATGGTGTTTCATTGAACCCTAAGAAGTGTCACTTTGCAGTCAAAGAGGGGAAGTTGCTGGGACATATAGTGTCTAGGGAAGGGGTGAGGATAGACCCTGAGAGAGTGGAAGAAATTCAAAGATTAATTGCTCCAAAGAATTTAAAAGGTGTGCAATCCTTCTTAGGGAAGATAAATTTTGTCAGAAGATTTATAGTCAATTTTGCAGAAATTGTTAAACCCATTGTAAAATTACTAAAGAAAGATGCTAAGTTTGTTTGGAATGAGGAAGCTCAACAAGCATTTAAAATAATTAAAGAGGTTGTGCAAGAGGCTCTAGTTTTGAAATCCATAGATTACACTAAGCCTTTCTCTTTGTTTTCATTTGCCTCATTTCATACTATTGCTGCCATATTTCTTGAAAAGGATGAACAGGGATTTGAACATCCCATAGCTTTTTATAGTAGATCCTTGCAGGCTGTAGAGCTTAACTATGAAATAATGGAAAAGTAGGCTTATGCATTGGTAAAGGTTGTAAAGTCCTTTAGGACCTACTTGGTTTGTGCTAAGGTGCAGGCCTATGTTCCTCATTCAGCAGTAAAAGATATCCTTACATAGTCAGAGGTTACTGGTAAGAGATGTAAGTGGATTACAAGAATCCAAGACCTCAATCTTGAAATCAATATCACCAAACTAATAAGAGGACAGGGCCTGGAAAAACTTATGACAGAAGAGAATCTAGATTTAGTACAGCTGAACTAGATAGAAATACATGACCAAGCTATTACTAGTATAGAAAGGCAACCATATTATGCAAATATTGTTTTCTTTCTCAAAAATGCTAAGTGCCCTGACCATTTGTCTGAAAATCAAAAGAGGAGTTTGAAATTACAAACTCAAAAGTATATTTTGATCCAAGGGGATTTGTTTTGGAAAGATAAGAATGGTATACTATTGTTGTGGCTTGACAAACACCAAGCTAAGAAAGTTTTAACTGAGATGCATGAAGGGAAATGTGGAGGTCACTTTTCTGCTAAGACCACGGCCCATAATATTTTGAGGTTAGGATATTATTGGCCTACCTTGTTCAAGGATACATATATTCATGTCAGGAAATGTCAACCATGTCAGAGGTTTTCCAACAAATTAAAATTTGCAGGTGCTCTGTTGCTGAATCCAGTGAGCACCGAGGCTCCTTTTGCTATGTGGGGGATTGATTTTATTGGTGAATTTCAAGAGAAATCTAGTGCAGGACATAGTTGGATATTGGTGGCCACTGATTATTTTACTAAATGGAGTGAAGCTATCCCTACCTGGAGAGAAACAAGTAAGGTGGTTACTGAGTTTCTCATGGATAACATTTTAAGCAGGTTTGGTGTGCCTAGTAAATTAGTGATGGATAATGCTATGAGTTCCAGATTGGAAGAAATGACAAGTTTTTGTGAAAGATATGGGATTACAATATCATACTCATCCCCATATCACCTGTAGGCTAATGGACAAGCTGAGTCTAGCAACAAAAGCATATTGAAGATATTGAAAAGGACTTTGGAATAAAATAAGAAAACATGGCATACAAAGTTGAAATTAGCTCTTTGGGAAAATAGGATAACACTCAAAAAGGCAACTAATAAGTCTCCTTTTGAATTGATATATGGTTTACAAGCAAGGTTTCCAATGAACAATTTACTACCTATTTACCAATTCATACAAGAAGAAAATTTAGATATCTCTAACCAAATGCAAGACAGAATGATACATTTGATAGAATTAGATGAAATAAGGAGAGATAGTCAGAGAGAGAACATAAGGTTACAACAAAAAATGAAGTATTTGTTTGACAAAAGGGCTACTAACAGAAAGTTTCAGGCTGGCGACTTAGTTCTCCAATGGAATGCAAGGGTAGAAGACAGAGGTAAACACAAGAAATTTGAGTCTTTATGGCTAGGACCTTATATAATCTCAAAACATTTTGGCAAAGACTCATACTTGTTGAAAAATATGGAGGGAGAAAGTTTTGAGTTGCCTGTGCATGGGAAATTTTTGAAGCCTTTCTTCAATTAAAAATCATTGTAGTGCACAAGTAAATATGTATCATATGTGTAGCTTTTCCTTTCTCTGTTTGTAAAGTTCTATAAATATTTCCCTTCCTATTTTTGGTGTTCTGCACCATTTTTGTGGTGGTCTGCAACCAAAGATTCTGTGGTTCTTTGTCATAAACCATGTTTAGCCAATCCTCATCAGAGCCACTATTGGTTGTATTCTAGGTTTTGGTTGGTTTCCCTGAGCCTTGTGGTCTTCCCTCTCTGATTCTATGCTTAATTAACAAGTCCCTCAATCTTCATGCCTTATCCCTGTCAAAGTTTTTAGGTTTTCAAGTCTGAACCTGTGAGAATATGCAAAAACCTTGAAACCCTAGCTCGCTCTTATTTGGTGTTCCAATTTGAAAATAAACCCTAAGGTCTTTCTCACTTATGTTTCACTATTACCTTTTTGGTTCACTTAAGTCATGTGTTATATTCTGAACACCTAGTCGTGTAACCCGAATGACATATTCCCTTTTCCTCCCAGACTTAGCGATTAGCTTGTGTCACGTAGTCTCATGCAACTTTAGAATATTCCTTTGTCATTTCTAGACTTCACGATTTAGTTGTATCGCATAGTCACCAGAACATTAAACATGCCAACAATATATGAAGGGGCCCACAGACAGGTCGTGATCTCGCATGAAATTTTCAACAGCTAAGGGTTTATTCTGAGACATCACGATCTCTTTATGTTGCATAATCACCAGATGGGTCTGAGGTTAAGTGTAATGTGCAAAGCTTTAGTCACACAATCTCCAGAAAGGATGCAAGTTAAGTTAATGTTTCCAAGACCTTGCGACTAACCATTTATGGTTTGGGATAAAGCACATGTGCCAGATGGGTTGTTGCCAATGACTCAACTTTCAAAAAGTGATGAGACATGTGCCAAAAGGTAAGTGGACTTCAAAGAATGATTGCATGATCACTTAAAGGTAAAAACTCATTCAGCGACTATGAGACTCACTAAGGGCTTCTATTTTTTGCAAAGTCTCAGAATATTTTAAAGGTATCAAGGATTTATTGGCCATTAAGTGATAGCCGTTAGATGAAGAAATTAAAATATCCTACAGTGGTTGCCAAGTCTAAGATAAAATAACCTAAAGAGAAAAGTCCTGCTGACTCAGTGGCTAAAGGTATGTCCCAAAGTCATTAGATAAAATAAAGGGCAAGGTACCTGTCGCATTGTCTCAAGAAATTTTAATACTTAGCATTTGCATTCTATGATTGGGCGACTAAGGGTAGTCACGCAGTCTTGCAAAGAAAGGAAAACATTTTGTGACTCAGAGATAACCGTAAAAGTTAAAAGTGACAGTTAGTCACATAGTCTCAGAAAAGAATGTGGTTTAGTGATAACCATTGGTGACTTTGATTTCTTCATTTTTGCGTGATCACCAAATGATGACTGTGGTTAGCAAAAGTAAGGAAAGCTGTGTAGTCGCTATGTCTCCAGAGAAATCATGGGTTAAGGATTGGGGTCAGTGATAGAGAAATTATATGTAGTCGCATGGTCGCTTGATACCAAATTTTAAGAAAACGCGACAATATCAAATATGACAGTGTGAATCATTCATCGACCAATTAGAGGCTTAGATTTTGATTACTGTATAGAAAAGGGTAGCTAAGATGTATGATAGTTGGCCAATCCCAGGAAGACATGTCAGCTCATTTGAATTTTGTAAGGTTTTTCTGAGGATTTAGTTTTATGAATTTGATTTCCTGTCACACACGTGGAACTACGGCTAGGTTTTCAATCAAGTTCACGGTATGTTGAATTAAAGACAAAATTGATGTTCTCAAAATCATGAGTTGTGTACTTTGAATGGTTACTATAAGGAGTTGATTGTGTATTCAGTTGCATTCACCTTGCTTTCAGAATTCCAAAATGTGAAGAGCTAAGTAATCTGACAGAGAGAAAATTCAGAGAATTGCAGGGTTTTATTTTGCTTAAAGCTCATTATTTTCAGAAGAATTGTGCACAGAGAAGTAGGTGAATCTCAAAGATATATTTGTTTCAATATTGGTAAAGAAAAGTAGATTCAAGCATGATAAACATAAGCAAAGTGGTCAGTGCAGCCTCGACCAGTGGTGGAAGTGAGAAGGTGGATGACAAGGCCAAGGGAAAAACTAATTATTCAGATGAATTCCTCAGACTACTTCCTGGTTCAACTCAGAATAAAAGAGAAAATGCAAATGTGCTCATTGATGATTATCAAGATATACAAGATGTTGACACTCCAGAAACAATAGGTTTTTCACTTTTCAATTATTTTTATAAGAATTCTGATAAGGCTATTCTAGTGTCAAACCCTTGGACCTGTGGTTTAGCCAAATTAATTGTTCCTGATGTCTACATAGATGTAGACTTGTTCCTAGACCTGGCCAGTCATTATGATGTTTTGTCCAAAACAATCAAAAGGAATGATGGCACTGCCCTACTGATACTGAACAAAAATTCATTCCTGCAAGCCTTTGGCTTATATAGCACCATGTCTACCAGAATTGACATGAAAAACAACAATAGAGATATGCTTTGAAGCTTGGTATTGCTAGTGGCCATTTGCTAAAGCATATGCTGAAGGAAGTAAGGAAATTTTTAGATCCTATGTCTGGGAACAACCCATATTATTACAAGGATTTACACTTCTACATCAAGTATGTTGCCTATGCCCTATGTAGAGTGCTAGGGATAGATGGTGATGCAGAGAAGATCAGTGCAGGCATTTTGATGATGGTGTTGGACATACAAGAGGTCCACTCTAACACCTTTTATGATTACATTCAGCATATCATTGATGAAATGCATGAGGGTTTCATTGCAACTTAGAAGAAGATGAAAGACCCCAAGGAGAAGGAGCCCAAGTTCTTGCACTACTCCATTCTTATGCATCTCCTGTTGCATTTCAATTTTGTAATCATGGATGTGGATAATTTAGTCCCTCAGAGGTTTTACCAGGAAGGACCAAATCCTATCCAATTTTGGGTGAGGGTTTGGAATTACATGTCCAAGGACTATGATTATTGTGCTTTTCAGAATTGGATTGTGTATCCAATAGTACAAAGTCTAGGAATCAGCAGAACAAGAATCCCATTGAAGATTTTGCAACTGCTTAGGCCATGTGACTACACAGATAGGTGAGAAGGAAAGAATAATTGGGGTGATTTCTTCTTGGAAGAAAATTATACAATCATCAGGGTATATGCGTGTATTCACCCACCTCATCTCTTACCATATTATGTACCCGTAAGAGTGGCTGCAATGGAGTTTATATGGCAGCTATTGTTGACAGACAATGAGCATTTTGCACCTCATAAGAAGGGGACTTTGACCCCTAGGCAATTCAGAATTTTTAACTTTACAATTGGCAAAGGTGCTATTGATGTGGTGGGCCAGTGGCTGGAAGGATGCAGAATGGGGGTATCCCCTTATAGATATATTGACCTAGAAGGTTTCATGGCAGGGGTGAGAAAATTGTATACTCCTACAATCCCCAATACTAATGTCCATTGTGAATCCATAGAGGAAGATGCAACAAGAAACATCCTGGATGAAGATGATATTCAGACAAGGAGATTGAGGATTCAAGAAATCTTAAATCTTGAGAGACAAATCAAGAGAAATAAGATGGCTTTTGGGGGTTTTTACCCTGATCTCCCATATTTTGACAAGATTAAGGCCATGATAGACAACTATTATGTGCTCATAGAACAGCTTGAGACTGTTCTTGACAAGAAAGGTGCCCAAGGACCGGATCACCCAGAATCCGAATATAATAGTAGTAGTGACAGTGATTATGCACATCCTACTAGGTATGCTCCACCACAACAAGATATTTCTGAAGTACCACAGCTGTAAGGAACAGAGGGCCACATTGTGGATTTGACAATAGTGACACAACTTGATGATGTGGAGCCTACTGCTAAAAGGCAAAAATTAGAAATAGGTCAACCTTCAATTGAAGGGAAAAATAAGAAAAGGGATAAGGCAAAAACCCTAGTACCTGGCAATAGGTTATATGATCATAACCTAAGGAAAGAAATTAGGGAGGGCAAGAAGCAATAGCTTGATTTAGAGCATGAGGTTGAATTGCCTCTTAAAGCCTGTGTTGATGAAAGATTAATTCATCAACATGAGTTTTTGAATGATGACAACTTTGTAAAAATTGAAGAGTTTAAAGACTTCCTAAGATGGTATAAGAAAGAGCAGATAAGAGCTCAACTGAAGGTCGATGGCAAGGAGACCATAACAAATGAGGCTTTGGTGGCTCTGCAAACTTATGATCTTGAAAGTGAAGACATCTCACCAGAGGAGGCTAGGAAATTGGTGCTAGGCAGTGGAATATTGTTGGCTGAGGGCTAGGATTTAGCATCTGCCTTCATAAGTGACCAAATTAGAAAATATCCAGACCTCAAAATGGCTAGTGAAGTCCAGATGGGTGATGTAATAAAAGGATTTGGGTATAGCCCAAAGTCTTAGGCCTTTGCAATGTGGAGCCTGTGCCCAAAAGATCAAAAGCCCCAAGTGGTGAATATCTATGAAAATATGGTGGGTAGTCAGATGGTGTGGACAATACAAAATACAGGGGATTTGGAAATATCTCAAATCATGACACACTGGGCTCACTTGAATGTGGACAAAACTAAACAATTGTCTGATAAGTGTAGCTCATTTTTAGAAGAAACCAGTGCATTGGCAAAAGATAGAGAATTATGTTGAATACAAGTACACCAACAAGATCAGGTGATAAAGAGATTAATGAAAGAATTGGAAGATAAACCTGAGGTGGTTTATGTGCCCATGCAACCATAGCCCCTGCAAATTGAGGACAAGGCAAAGTCTGAAGAGGTGGTTGAGGAGAAGGTTGAGGGAGAGAAAGGAAACACAATTGCTTTGAGAGCATTAAAAGGTGTGCTACAATATAGAATTCAAATTCTAAAAGATAAGACTGATGTTGTACTCAATGCTTATAACAAGTTGCCAGCTTTGCATACAGAGGTGATGGGGCATCTGGCTATCCTGAACCCCTATTTTACTAAGTGGTCTTTCAGGGTGCAATTGTTTGAAAAGCTAGCATCTTTGCAAGCCCTAAGATCAGATTTTCTAGAAATAGTGACAGAAGTTGAAGATGAGATCAAAAGGGTCAATATTACTCTCTCATTCTTTAAAGGCAAATTGAATCAAGTTGAGGTGAAATTAAGCCTCTTTTCTGATGATTTTAATAGATTTATTCCTTCCTTAAGGGGAGATAATGATCAGATAAAGGCCTTAGATGCCCGGAGGAATGAATTTGATAGCAAAATGCCTAGTGATGAGGCATTTATTTTGGGGATAGATGTAGATGTAGAAGGGTTCAATAAGATATTGGATGAAGATTTCAAGGCAGAAACTGACATCAACAAGTTTCTAGTAGATGTCAAGAATATCACTGATGCAAGATGAGATAGACAAAAAGTACAGATACAAAGTACTCAGGACTTCAAGTGGCCATCAGATGATGAAGTGAAAGCATGGGAGTTGATGACCATTCCAAAGAGAAAGAAGACAGTAGTTGAAGAAGAAATCTTTGACGATGAGTAAGGGTGACTACTTGGTGCCTCACTATTGAAGATGAAGAGGACAATTATTGCAAAAGGAGAATGTAGGTGAATATAAAAGAATGATCATCCAGACTCAACATAACTACCGCCATCTACTATGTATACTATCAGATTGAAGTTTCCAGATCGGGAGAAGAACAAAGAATATCTGTTTCCATCTTTTTGACTTTATCATTCCATTGCTTCTTCTCTCTCTTTCTTTTTGTCTCTTATGTAGTTTTAGGGTTAGGTTTTCTGAGACCATCCAAAGCTTTTAGAATCCTTTTGAAAAGGATTCCAAGATGGTTGAAGACCTATATATATATAGAAGAGAGTTGTATTTTAAAGGAGGATGAAATATATTTTAAAAATCAGTCTTTCTAAATTTGTGCCTGTGTCTTTCAAGCTTCAAAGCTTTTTCATGTATGAAAGAAGGATTACATCAATAAAATATGGGGAAATTTTACTCTTCTCTATTGTTGTCTCTTTATTTCCTATGTATGATTTTTAACGCTTAGGATTGTAAGGCACTCTGAAGCATTTTGGTTACAAGGTGACTATCTAATTACTTGCAAGTTTCTTTCATGCAAAGAACTAAGTTTTGTGAGTGGTTTTAGGAAGCATATCAGTATTTAAAGATTTGATACAGTATTTTAGAGGTAATCAGATAATTTGTAAGGCAACTTATCCTAATTGCATGTAGGTTGTAAGGCAGCTTACAGTGTTTTGTTTTTATGAAACTTCAAGCTTTTGACTCTGTAACCCAAAGAATAGGCACTGATCTAGGTCTTGGTCTTATAATCTATCATCATCCAAGTTTTCAAAACATTCAAAATTATTTCAAAAAGACCTACTACTAGAACAAATGAGCTGAACTCATCAAGGACTTATATCAGCAGGACAGTGTCCACTTTGTTGATTCTTTAGAGAGTGAATCATTAGGTTATCCCTCCTAAAATCAAAAGGAAGAAGGATGGAAATACTTGTCTCACTGGTTTATATTCTCAAAACCATAGCCTGGCTTATAGTACTCTATTTTAAGTTAGTCATTGTAATCTCTAAAGTGTTCTATAAGTTGTTACAGTGAGGTTTTTGGTCCATAACCAGTGAAGGAAATAATCCACCAAATACATAGGCTGAAATATCAGTAATCTTTAAAAGGTAAAACCTTCCTGAGTCTGTGGAGCTCAAAAATGAAGAAGGATATTATCCAATCCTTAGAAATTAGCCTTTCTCTTGCCTAAAAGAGGTTGCATCTGAGTATACCAAGTATATTGTAATCATTAGGTAAGTGTTGCAAGAAAAAGTGCTAACAAGTGCTGCTGTGGGAAACACATATTTAGTTTCAAGGAATTGAGTAACATCATTACCAATACTTGATAGGTGGAGTCTTATTCTGCATTTCCATGAAGAAAAATTATCTTTGTTCAACTTGGGGACATCTTGTCTGTTCATCTCGTGATCTTTGAATTAGTTCTTGAAACCTTCCTTCTAAGCTCATAAGCTCTGATACCAATTATTAGTAATAATTGAGAGTGGAGGGGGGGTGAATCAGTGTCCTCAAAAATTTATCCTTTAATTACTAATGAGCAATCAATAAACCTCATATTATTAAGTCCCTAAAAGATGCATGCCATGAAATACTTATAATGATTAACTATCTATCGGTTTTCCTTGTCTGTACTTATTCTCTTTGATTACCAATATGCAGTATAACTATTTACAAACATATAATAAATAAGAAAAGTATACCGATATATCTAGAAATGCATATGTGAAATGTAAAAAAGTAAAGTAATAAACCATACACACATAACACTTAGATTTTAACGTGCAAACCTATTGAGGGAAATAACCACTGGGACTGGTACCCCATATTTTCACTCTTCTCAAGTGAGCCCTTTTAAGAGCCAACCCTATTAAAGGTTACAAACACATTTTTAGGTGTGACCTTTTTAGAGGATTTTATACATATAGGTTTTCACTTAGTATCAGGAAACTCAGTTTGCTACCATCCTTGAATCAACCTCTTTCTTAGACTCTCAATAGGCTTTAGGAAAATCTAGTGCTACTTTCATGAATCAACCTTTTTGGCACTCCTTGGGATGTACCTCAATATATAGAAGAATGTTAAGTCCTTCTCTATTAAGAGACTTGATGCTTCAATGGTTAAACTAAAAAAATGACCTGTTTCTAATGCAACTTGAATTGCAGATTTTCAGATCTATTTAAGTACATTACCTCTCTGATCAATATATCAATTCAATTCTTTATGCTCCACACTTTCTACTCTATGATGATGTGCTAACTGTTTGTCGGTGTCTGGAGAATTATTTAGCTCTCCCTTAGCTTGATTGATCAAGAATGTATGAAGTTATCCTTCATCAGTTTATCTTCAGCATTCTATTTTGATTCACTCCCCTTCCATTTATATATGGAATGAATAATGCTTGTCTCTTATATAGAGATGATATTCCTTAATTCTTGATTCTTTGTGTGAAAAACAATTCAGCCAATCTGATTTAAAGCATAACTCCTGATTTATCTTGTAGTTATCTTCTTGCTGATTGTACAAATCAGCTTTAAATCAATCACTTAACTCTGGTCGAATAAAACAATGAAAATAACTAGTTAAGTCTATCTTTAGCTCTTGCCATCTAGATATTTTGTCATTTTCTAAACTCTCTGTTCCATTGGTCAACTCTTCAGTTAGTCATCAGCTACAAATGCTAGTTCCATCTGTGTGACTCCAATTAGCTTTGGGATCTCCATCCATCGGGCGTCATTGGATTTTTACTTGTCAGGTAACTCTTGTTTTCAGCTCGTCGGGCAACCTGTGGTTTGCTTCGTTGAGCAACACTGTCTTCAACTCGTTTGGTATTACTATGAATTTTCTTATTTGGCTTTACCGATGGTGTGCATTCCATTAGTGTTGTCTTTCACTTAGTGAATACTCAACTTTTATGAATTTCTAAAAGCATAACCTTTGTTCCATTGATTCTCTGAAATCTTTGGCATTATGTACATGACCGTACAGATGATATCAAGTTGACATCAATGACAATACAAACCATTAACTGATTTAATGCCTTGCATTATCTTCAAATTAACATTATCAAACATTCAATTAGTTATATGTCATTAGGAAGGTCTCTTACTATGTTTACATTACTTATCTTGACTATGTTGTCAAAATTGATATGAAAAAGTCTCTTGTGACATAGCCAACTGTCATCCACTTTTGCAACAAAACAACTTCTGAATTGAGCTGAAAGACATTAACTTTGGTCTTTGAGTCTAATGCAATCATGTCTCCTTCTTTTTTGTTAATGATGCACTAGTTTTTTTTGAATTCCAACTGATATCCTTTATCAAGCAACTATCCAACACTTAGTAAGCTATGATGTAAGCCATCAACATAGAGAACATGATATGTCTTATTCTTTCCATATTACGTGATAGAACCTACGCCTATGATAGGTTTGGGAGTGTTATCTCCAAATCTAGCCATGCCACCTTTGTACTTTTCCAAATATACAAATTTGTCTTTGTCTCCTATCATGTGGTGTGAACATCCGTTGTCAATGATCCAGTCAGTTCTGATGTCATCTTTTGAAACTACTGCTAACTCTTGTTCTTTTTCTTTATCTTCTTTGTCCATTTCTTCAAGCATATTCTCAATGTCTTTAATGGAAATGAATCCAATTTCATCTTCTCTTGAATCATCATTAGTTACACCATCTTCAGCATAATAACATTCCTTAGTGTACTTGGGCTTGTAATCTAATCTGAACTTCTTGACTCTTGTAGGACACTTGGATGCAAAGTGACCAACTTTTTTGCATGAAAAACATTTGAATGGTAGCTATCCTTCATATTTCTCTTTACCTTTTATTTGTTTCTTGGAAATCATAACAATGATTTCTTCTAGTTCTATATCCACTTCTTAATTATTACTAGAGCTGCTTATAGATTTCTTGTTGTGGACTAAGGCTTTGAAAGTTGTCTCACTTTTAGGTTCTGTCTTTAATCTTGATATCTCAAATGCATATATTTTGCTGATCAAATTCTCCCTCTTGAAGTCTTTTGAAAATTGCATAGTTTCATCTAAGATATTGATCTTCCTCTCATAGTCTTCTATCAACGTGGTCATTAGTTCGTCCATTATATCATCCTCTAAAGTTTCTCCACCATTGTTCCTGATACCTAAAACTGCTTCATTAATTCTTTGATTGTAGGCTCTGATGTTTTCTTCAGGTAGCATCTCTAAGTTGTTGTATCTTTTCTTCCATGTCTTTTTGTGTGCATTCTTTTCTTGGATGTCTCCTTCAAACATATCTTCTAAGTATTTCCAAATAGAGTATGCTTTATCCACCTTCTTGATCTCAGAAAATTCACTATAGGATAGGGCACTGATTAGGGCTTCTTTGGATATTGCATTTTGAGTGAACACTTCCTTTTTTTTAATTGTAGATTCTTCTTCTACAAGGTCTTTCAAGGTGGGAACATCAATTGCATGAGTGTCAATCTCATAGATCTCAAATCCAATGCACTGAAGATGTGTTATCATTTTTTTCTTCCAGTCAAGATAGTTTTCTCCATCAAACTTAGGATTCACTTTCCTGAAGTATGGCACCTGATCTACCTTAAGCTGTTAGGATTTCTCTCCAAGGCACTTGGCTCTGATACCAACTATTGGAATAGTCCCAAAGGATAAATCAGAGGGGGGGGGTGAATCATTTATTAGCTATTTAATTCTTTTCTTCACTTGATTATAAATTAACATAAAGAAAATACACATTCAGATAACACAATAGAGAACTCCATAATTTTGGTTATAGGGAAATCAATTAGGTAAAAACGCTGGTGGGAATTAGCACCCACAAATATATGCACTAGTTTATAATGATCCATGTTAGAAGATCTTACAACCTTGTCAATAGTTGATCTTTACAATGCAAGAAGTCTAGATACCTGGTTAAAGGTTGGACCTTGTTAGGAGTCTTTTACATGTAACCCTGTTAGGGGTGAGGACTCACTATCCAAAAAGCTCACTGCTAAAATGATGAAGGCTGCAACCTTCAGTAGAAAAGATATACACTATATCTGATGGATGAATTATTTGAGTAGATCTACTATCTTGATTAGTTCCAATGAATTGTAATCTTCTTCTATTTCTTCACATAGATCTTCAACTTATTCTGTCTGACTTTCTTCTCTCTTCTGTCTTTTGTTTTTCACTTCATTTTTCACACTTAGCGAACACATTTGAATTGATATATGTATCTTCACCAAGGATAAGGTCATGAAGGTATTTGGAAACACTTCATCAACTTCTTTGTCAGCTTAACTACTCACGTAATCAGAATTAGGACTATGCAACTCAAACTAAATGGAGACGACGCTTCACCAATTTGGCTTCACCAAATTAACTCAAACATCATGATTCTGTTAAAACACATTTGGCTCCTTTGGATACTCATTATTGACTCATAATTAAACATGAATACAAACACACATATCCCAAAGATAGGTGCAACCCAAGAGGCACTGTAATTATATCGGCTCTTATCAGATAATCTTTAGAAGTTGCAACTTCCATAACTGATTAACATAACTTAACTGAAACTTCATATCTAACTCGGTGTGAATGCACATAGCATCTAGAAAATTTATACATCATGGAAGTAAACACACATAGCTCCAAAACATATGTACTGATAATTGCATATAGAACACCGCTGTGTATTATATGTTGTCATCAATGACAAACATACAGTCAATTATTTGTATAGAAGCAAATCTCCAACAGTTAGGGTTTAAGAGATTTTTTCATAGGGGTTTCTACATTTAGGTCTTTTAAGACATGAACAAGGGGTAAACTAGTGACCTATAAAAATTTAGAGAGTGAGAAAAAGACAAGAAATCATGAGAGAAACCATACAAGCTGAGCTCTACCCTTGTGGGAACCTTATTTACTCCAGTTGTAGCCAAATTGCATAGGATAGGAAATTTGGGTAACTTTTTTGGATTTATGTTGAATGTCAGCCTGCTAGACATATAAAACCAGTGCTCTATTGACATTCCATTGGGCAAGGAGTGTGCATTAAGCACAAAAATACACTTCTAGGAAGCAAGAGGATTGAAACTAGGAGGAGGAACTACAAATCAAAATAGGGAAAGAACTATAGAAGTAGAAACAACAACTATGCAAAGCACTTGGAGGAAAGTAGGAAAAATAACCTAAAAAGTAGAACAGAAAGTAGGAAACTTAACTACAAAGATGGGAAACCTCCAAACAAGGCTTAAGGTGAAATCCATTGACAAAAATTAGCAAGGCTTCTCCTTCAAGAGTTGATAGATGAAAATCATTATGCTCCTTGCACTTAGTGATCACAAATGGACCTCCCCAAAAAGAGTCAAACTTGGTATGCCTGCCAGGCCTGGATATGAACTCAGCCCATTTGAGGACTACATCCCCAACATTGAAGTTTCTTGATCTAGCTCTCCTATCAAAGCTTTTCTTGATTTGCATCTATTGGAACTCCATAGTGTGCATGGACTTGTCTCTTCTCTCTTCCAACTCCATGAGATGAGAATATCTTACCTGCAGAGGGTTTCCTTCTTCAAACAAGACAAGTTGGGTAGTAAGGTCCAAAGCTGGTAATTTAGTTGAAATGGATAATTTAGATTCCCTTCCATAGAATAGCATGTATGGAGAGTTCCCAATGATATTCCTGGGAGTGATCCTATCTAACCATAAGGAATACTTTAGCTTAGAGTGCCAATCTCTCTGATTTTCTTGTAGTCTTCTTAATTATCCTGATCAGGTTCTTTTTTGTAGACTCTGCTAAACCATTAACCTAGGGGTAATAATTTGAGCTTGTGTTTAGGTAAACACCATGTTTAATTTCCCATTTAGTGACTCTTAATCCTATGAAAGAAAGTGCAATATCTGATATAATAGAGTCTAGGGTCCCAAACCTATAAATTATGTCATCATAGAAACCAAAGACAACACTCTCATTTGCTTCTTTTAATGCAATAACCTCATTCCATCTTGTGAAATAATTAGTTGTAGTGATTATCCACTTATGGCCTACACTGGATGGGGGGTTAATTAGGCCTATGAAGTCAATTCCCCACTTCATAAAAGGTTGGTATTTCTAGATTGGTTGGAGGGGAAGAGCTACAAGCCTTTCCTTACCTGCAAACATGGTACACTTCATGAATTTTTTCACATGATCATGACTATCCTTAAAGATAGATGACCAATAGTGTCTAGCCCTCATTGTCATGAAAGTAGTAGTCCTAGGAGAGAAATGACCTCTAGAAGGTCCATCATGAAATTCATGTAGGACACTTGCTACTTGTTCTGAATCAATGCATCTTAAAAGAACACCATTATGATCCTTTCTAAAAAGGATCTCATTATTCAACACAAAAGGGATAGATTGCAATGTGTAATACCTTCTTTTCTCTAAATCCAAGTTTGCAGGGCATTCTCCTATTTTTTAAAAAATGAACCATGTTAGGAAACCAACCTGCTGCCTTGGCATGTTCGTCTGTTGAATGAACAATTAAAGATTCATTCATTTTCTCTTGGCATTTTGGAGTTTCATCCCCAGTCAATTGTTCACAAAGAACTATTCATCTAACTAGCTTGGTAACTTGGATAACAATGTCATACTCCATGACTCTGGTGATCAAACCAACACTTTTCTCATTTAGGTCCTTAGAAAGTAGGAACTCCTTGACACTTGGATGAGTAACTTTTAAATGTATCTTACTGTGGGTTAGTAAATTTTTGAACTTTTTTAGGCTCTTCACCATATAAGCAAGTAAATGTTTCTCTACAAAAGAGTACCTTTGTTCATACTCTTCCAAACCTTTGCTAAAGAAAGGAATAGACTTCTCCAATCATTTAGGGTTTTTTTGAGTCAACATTTCAAAGATGACATTAGAGACTCCATAATCATAAAGAATAAATTTCTTACCAAAATATGGAATTATCAAGGTTGAGGCCTCTATCAAAGCCTCTTTGATGGCTTTAAAACTAGACTTTGCTTCTTTGCTCCAGCATAAAACTACATTCTTCTTCAATATTGTTGTTAAAGGCTTCAAAAGATCTATAATGTTAGGAAAAAAATGCTTGAAAAAGTTAATCCTTCCTATGAAGGATTGAAGACTCTTCTTGTGAGGTGGTAGGGGTAGCTCTAGAATAGCTGCAATCCTCTCAGGGTCCACTGTAATATCTTTTTTGGATATAATATATCCCAATAGTTTCCCTTCATGGACTGCAAACACACATTTCTTGGGATTGAGGGATATCCCAAACTCCCTACACCTTTCAAATATTTTCCTCAGATGTTTGATATGGTTTTCTATATGTTTATAATAGACAGTGATATCATCTAAGTAGACTAGTACAAACTTGTACATGATACTTTTAAAGGCCATATCCATAGCCTTTTGAAAAGTAGCACCTGCATTTGACAAACCAAAAGGCATATTTTGATAAGCCATGGTTCCCCACTTGGTTGTATATGTAGTCTTATATTGATCCTCTTTATTAACTAGGATCTAATTATATTCTGAGTAGCCATTCAGTAATGAGAAGCGTTCTGATCTAGAGACACATTGTAGAATCTTCTCTATAGATGGAAATGGATGATAATCTTTTAGGGATGCCCTATTAAGGTCCCTAAACTCAACACAGCCTCATTTCCCCATTATTTTTCCTAATAGGAACAAGGTTGGATACCCAACTAATATGCTTTATGGGGTAAATGATGCCACTCTCTACTAATTTGAGAACTTCTTTGTGCATAAGTGGCTCAAGTTTTGGGTTGGCATGCCTTTGCTTCTGTCTAACTAGCTTGGCATTTGTCTCTAGTTCGATGGTATGTTGAGAAAGTGCTGGATTAAAGCCCTTGAGGTCTTCATATTTCTAGGAAAAGATATCACTAAAATCCTAAAATAATTAAGTATAGTCCTGTTTCTCTGAAGTAGTGTTTACCTTTCCAAACTTTAGGCTTTTTCCTAGCTCCTATTCTAAATCAGCATAGTGCTCCTGTTGAACTACCAAGCTAGTCTTATTCCTTTTTTCTTGGTCATCTTTGTTGAAGATAGATTCCAGGGTGAAAATTCCTTTAGGCATCTTATTTTATTTAAGTTGTACCTCTTGATCACCATAGTTCTGCATCAGTCTATCTTGATTGTGCTCTGAAAAGACATCTTCTTCAAACAAGAATTTCAAAATTTGCTCATCATTATCAAACACTTTCCAATTAATATTATTATCAAGGATGGAAGGCCTGACAATAATCTTAACATGCTTTTGATCCTTCCTTGCTAAAATGTTGTTAGGAATATAAAATTGGGATCCATTAGCAGCTAATATATCTACATTCTGATTTAGTTTTCTAGGGATAGCAATGATATTGAAAGCATAGAAATATTCTATAGCATCCCAAACCCGATGCTTGTAGTCTTTCATTGTATCATTTTTGGTAGCACTTATCCCTCTTACTTGGCTGACCACTAGCTCACTGTCGCCATATACCTTTAGGGCTTTAATCCCTGTCTTTCTAGCCCACTCCAATCCATTCACCAGACTCTAAAAGAAAAAATGAATCTAAATGCTGCATAGTATTTCACACCCTTTGGGGAGACAAGTATTGCACCACCACCAGAGCAATGCCTACTTCTAGCATTATTAAAGAATAGTTCCCAAACTTTATTGCTCTATTCTTCCGATTCCTCAGTGCTTGCCTTGAAAATATTTGGCTCTATGAATCCATCCTCTTGTATCAAATAGTTTCCAAAACCAACATCCCAAATAAAATTGGCTTGGGCATATGAAGCTCTTTTTTATTCCAATTCATCTAGATAGATATCTGGGATGTTTTCTATCTTAGTGTTTGTTTATCTGATGATTGGAAAGTCATTACTATTAAGCATAAGACAACTTGCATTGAATACATTGGACACATAAGGCCCTATATGATGTGTTTCCAATGATTCAGACTTGATAGTAACTTTGGTTCCATACCTAGTATGGAAAAGCATGTGAGACCAGTCAGAAGAAAGATAGACTCCTATATTGACTGTGAATTATCTTGATAGACATATGGAAAATAGAGCAGGCAAATCTATGTTGTAGATGTCAAGTAAGATAGAGAAACTGGGGCTTGAATGAAACATCAAGCTTATATCCTTGGCCACACCTACTATGCTTATTGAGGAACCGTCAAGCTATGTTACCTTCTTTTGGAATGGTTCATATTTAAGCCCCAATTGGTCACCTACCTTCTTGGTCATGACTGAACTAGTAGCCCCACTATCTACCATACAATTATGGACTAGATAATTTCCAATAATTAATGATACATGAAAGGGAGGTGGTTTTAAATTTCTACCTTGAATGACATCTACTTTGGGGTTGCTGCTTGGAATCTTCTTCTCTTGGTCAAGGTTGACCAAAACTGGCTTAGCAAAATCATTTGTGGGCTATTGAGGCATTTCCACTTCACCCATAGCTTTCTTCAAGATCTCAGGTTGCCCTAGAATAACCAAGGAATCCCACCTAGACATAGTCACATTCATCTTCTTCATATTGTCTACAATATTGAAGGGTACTACTCTGTGGAATTTCTGGTGTGCTTTTATCATTATGGGCTCAACCCCCTTAGGAAATTGATTCTATTTGACTGGTCTGACAGGATGTCTATTTAGTATGGCAGGAATAGATGGATGTGATGACTCTATAGATGTGGTAGCTTTTCCTCCATCTTCTTCTTTCTCCATGTCTTGTGCTCTTCTCTTGGACTGAGTATTGGTTACAATAGAAGATTCACCATTTAATCCATTAAATTCTTTCTCTTCCCAACTAAATAGAGTAGTCTCATCAGATTGTATATCTTTCTGGGGTACTGAGCCACTAGACAATGCTTCTTATTGGGTTTTTAAGGCATTTTGTACCATGAGTGCTTGATTCATCCACCCATTTGAGTACATTTCCTGGTTGTGAGGTTGGTTGCAAGGAAAACACCATTCATTTTCTGAGGCTAGATTATTCTGACTTGCAACCATTTCCCTAGTTGGATTTGCAAAGTTAAGAGGTGTGGGATTATAAGGTTGGAATGGCCTCTGATTGAAGTTCTATCTTTGACCTTGGTAATTCCCTTGATATGGTGGTCTATTCTACTGATAAGATTTTCCTTGATTTCAATATTGTTGGTTGGGACCTTGAATTTTTTTCTGAAAGGGTGGTCTACTTCCTTGATTATGCTTTTTAATACTAGTCAACTCATTACTCATAGTCTGTAATAAATTCTTCATTTCTTGTTGACTACTTCTCAATTCAAGTAGCTCTTGGGAAGGGCCTGCTTTGGATTCCTCATAGCTAGTACTAGCTTGAGGTGCTATCACAGTGGGTATGGGAGTGTAAGGAGGGATGCTCAAGGGCATGTTGGGTTGAATATCAGGGAAGATAGGCATGGGTAGCTTTGGGGCTATCATACCATCCTGAATCAAACAATTTTTTTCTTTGACAACTATGTCAAAAGCCTGAGGTAATGAAGTACCTCCCATGGATTGGATCATGAAAGATATGTTTCTATTCAAAATTTTCAAGAAATATAGAAAATCATGATCTACTGAAGGCCTCATAGAAATAGGAGTCCTATTCCATGTCTTGAGAAATATGTTATTAAAGTTTGTCATCTTCTCTTGAGGAGACCTCTTTATGGTTTTGAGTTTCTCAACCTAGGATAGCTAGTCTGATTTATCCTCAAAATATTTTTTAAGGGATTCTCCTAGCTTGGCCAAGGAATAAATAGAGCTGACTAAAAGAGTCCTAAACCACTATAGGGACTTTCCTTTAAAATAATCTTCCAACAACTTAGTAGACACATCTTCTTTAGTGATATGATGAACATTACACATTGTAGCCACATCTCTTATGTGTTCACAAGCTATTGTTTGGCTCTCACCTATGAAATTAGAAAAACTCTTTAGTACTGATAAGGGCACATCATGGTGTTGAGCAAAATTAAATGGTATCCCTTTATTAAAGGGTACAAATGAAAACTACCTTGCTATTGCAGGAATTGTGATTTGCTGAGTAGCAACTGTATGGGTTTCACTTGAACCAGGGAGTGGAGCTTTATCTTCTATAAATTCTCTGTTTAAATATCTTCCCATCCTAAAATGGAAAAGCAAGGGTCTCTCTATTGGATGATATCATTTTTGGTTACTGATCATGCTGTTGATATTCATGTTTTCTCACTAATGTCAACATATATTTCTATGGAGAAGACAGACTGACTACTTAACTGGAACGAGTGTACAGACACTGTATGGATGATTCAGAAGGATCAAAGTTGGATTTATGAAGAACGTTGAGTTCTGACCTTACTCTTAAGGTTTCTTGACTTTATGTTACATTATGTGGATGTTACAGTTCATTTGGTGAAGACTAATTTTCTGGAGTGCAACTATGATTCTAGACAGAGAAGGTCTCTGTGTTTTAAGTATATCTTACCGAGGAAAATGTTTCAGAACTTGTGAGCTTACTAATAGGGATCCAACATATGATAGTGAAATGGGTTGAGTTTGATTTCTATTTGGGTACTAATGACATCATCTGTGGCGTGTGTTTTGGAGAAGACTTATTTCCTGGCCGACTTCAGACTTGTAATGTGTGGAAATTGATTATGAGAGTGGATTGCAGATCTGGAAGTATTTTTGATGAATTGTAAATGTTGTATACTTTTTATAGGTACCATGTGTATCTTAGCAAGGGATTTTGTAATTATTTGTATGATGGGAAGCCTTAATTGGTTGATCTAATTAATTATGTATTAGGAAAGCTTAACTAGATGACCTAATGGGTTATTGTAAAAGGGTATATATGAGTGATATTTTCATTTGTGAAAAGTGTGGAAGAGAAAGAAAAGAGAAGATATTTGTGAAGCTACGAAGCTTGATTTTTGGATAGAGAATAGTGTTGATACTTCATTGGAAGCAATCAAGAAAAGATAGTTTCTATTAGACAGTTCACTGGATTATGTATTTGTTGTATACACTTGATGCGGATTGTAAATACTTGAGGGTGGCTTTAACCTTATTTGGGAAATGTGCCTTGGCAGTGAGCCTACTATTTCCTTTGACTCCTAACAGGGTCTATCTCCTAATAGGGACTGTGTATTGTAATGTTGTAACAAGCTCCTAACAGGGCTAATATCTTTTAGCAAGGATACTATACTCTCAGTACATTATTTGTGGGTTTTAATTCCCACCGGGGTTTTACCTTTAACAAGGTTTCCTCATCAAAAAATCTTGTGTTATGGTGTTTTCTATTACTGTGTTATTATTTACCTTTGCTGATGTGGTTAATAAAGTTTAAAGTTTGATAATCTATACAACTGATTCACCACCCTCTTAGTTGTCTTGTGGACTATTATTCCTAAAAATTGGTACCAGAGCTACTGGTCCTCAGAGAGAAAGTTTAACAACTTGAGGTGATCTTGAAGATGACTTACTATAGGAAGGATAGTCCGAAGTTTGACCCTAAAAGATTTGATAGTTGGCAGAACAAGATGAGAACACATCTGATGTGTCTAGGACTTGACTACTGGATGATGATAAAGAAGAAAGAAAAGTTAGTGACTAAGGATGAATTAGAGAAGGCCATTTCAGATGAAAAGAATCTATTTTCATGTAATATGGTTGCAAGGGAATCTTTAATCAGTGCTCTATCAGAAGGAGAATTCACTGAAGTAAAGGACTTGGATTCTGCACACAAAATATGGACAAGACTGGAAGCACTATATGTTGGAGATAGATTTACAAAGAAAGAAAAGTTATAGATCTGGAAGACAAAGATGGAATAATTAAAGATGAGAGAAGATGAGAAAATTAGAGCATATGCACAAAGAATTACTGAGGTAGTGATTGGTATTAGGAACTCTGGAGGAACTTACATTGAAGAAGAAGTAATTGCAAAGATACTGAGATCTTTGACATCTGCATATAGAACCAAGGTTTAGGATATAGAGGAGATTATACCTTTGACACCAAACTTCACCAAAGAGATGTTGATTAGAAAACTAACTACATTTGAGGCCGCAGAATTGGGAGACACTTTACCTAAAGTTGAGTCAGCATTCAAAGAAGCCATGCACAAGAACAAGAATACCTTAGCTAGAAATGCAAGCACAAGCAGTAATGATCTGAGAGAAGAACTTGGAGCCTATGCTAATGAATGGGAACATATATAGGAAGAAGAAATAAATCTAGATGAAATTGTTGCACTGATTTCCAGAAGAGAAAAGAGAGGTAAGGGTAAGTTTGAAGGCAAATTACCTTTGAAATTTTTTTCATGTAATAAGATCGGTTATTTTACATCTAGATGTCCTACAAGAATTCCAAAGCACAAACCTAAATTTTTCAGTCTAAGTTCTCAAAGGATAAGGAATTATATTATGCCAGTGAAGGAATATCTAATGATGAGGATGATAACTTTGATGAAATTAGATTCATTGCTATTAAGGATGATGAACCTATGCATGAGGAAAAAGCATTAGTATCTCAAGTTGAAAAGAAATCTGAATGGGTCATAGATAGTGGTTGTTCACATCATATGAATGGAGATAAAAATAAATTTGTAAGTTTGAAGAAGCATGGTGGTGGTGTTGTTAGATTTGGTGACAATAATCCTAAACTTATAATTGGGGTTGGCTCTATCTCATTGGATGGCAAGACTAACACTGACAATGTACTACTTGTTGATGGACTCAAGCATAATTTTTTGAGTGTTGGAAAGCTAGTGGACAAGGTTTATCAACTAAACTTCATCAATGGGAAATGTTATATCAAGAGTAAAACATGAGACTTGATAGCATCTAGTACTAAATCTAGAGGTAATGTATTTGAACTAAACACATCTGAAGCTACTTGTTTTATTGCAAAGATTGATGATAGTTGGTTATGGCACAAAAGATTTTGTCATGTTAATTTTGACAACATTGTGAAGGAAAGTATGCCAAAAGCAGTAAGAGATCTACCTAAAATTCTAAAGCCATCTAACACTATGTGTAGAGAGTGTGTTATGGGGAACATACTAGAAGCACTTTCAAGAGAAAAGCCTATTCAGAAAAAGGGAAGTTGGATCTGGTGCATACAAATCTGTGTGGCCCTACAAGAACAAGATCATACTATGGTGAAAGGTATTTTATACTCTTTATTGATGAATTTTCTAGAATGATGTGGGTTACATATTTGAGAGAGAAATCAAAGGCATTTGACAAATTCAAGTTGTTCAAAGAAAAAGTTGAGAATGAATCTGGTTTAAAAATGAAATGTTTGAGATCAGATAGAGGAGGAGAGTTTACATCAGAACTGTTTAACACATATTGTGAAGAAAATGGAATACATAGATAGACTTAAGCTCCTATAACTCTACAATAGAATGGGATAGTAGAGCGAAGAAATAGAACTATATTAGATGTTGCTAGGACTATGTTGCTGGAAGGAAATGTATCACATGTTCAGTGGAGAGAAGCAGTTGGCACTGCTGTGTACACACTAAACAAAATTTAGATTAGAGAAGGTACAAATAAAACCCCTTATGAATTATGGTTTGATCATACACCTATTATGAAATATTTTAGAATATTTGAAAGTAAATGCTATATCAAGAGAGATGATGAGATAGGCAAGTTTGATGCTATAAGTGATGAAGGAATCTTTCTTGGTTATTCTACTAAGAGTAAACCATATAAATGTTTCAATTTTAGATTGAGAAAACTAATTGGAAGCCCCAATGTGAGGATAGATGAGAAATATCAAATTCGTGAAAGAATGTATGATTGTGGTCAGATAAAAAAAACAAGAGAAGTTGTTGCTGAACCTGAAGAACCCTTGAGGATTGAGTATGAGATTGAAGAAGAAGAATAGGATGAAGCTACTGAGACATTGAAGACTCCAACGTATGTAAAGAAAAACCATCTTGAAGATCAAATTATTGGTGATGCAAGAAAAGGTGTGATGACTAGATCTAAAGTTAGAGATGAGATCTGTTTGATTTCTCAAGATGAACCCAACACTATAGATGAAGCATGTAAAGATGAATCTTGGACTAAAGCCATGGAAGAAGAACTAGAGCTGATAAAGAAGAACAATACTGGGGAGTTGGTTCCAAGACATAAAAACAAGAATGTGATTGGAACTGTGGGTTTTCAGAAACAAAATGGATGAGGAAGGAATAGTGGTAAGAAAAAAGGCTAGACTATTATGTAAAGGCTACTCACAAAAAGAAGGCATAGACTACGAAGAAGCATTCACACTTGTTGCTAGACTAGAAGCTGTGAGACTATTACTTGCTTATTCTACACATAAAGACTTCAAAGTGTATCAGATGGATGTGAAATCTACATTCTTGAATAGTGACCTAGAAGAAGAAGTGTACATTGAGAAACTTGATGGTTTTCCTATGACAAATGATGAAAACATGGTTTGTAAACTGAAGAAGGCACTGTATGGACTGAAACAAGTACCGAGGACATGGTATGTAAGACTAGATAAACATCTACTTCATCTTGGTTTCAGAAAAGGTAATGCAGACAATAATTTGTATTTAAGAATTGATGAAGATGGAATCTTAATTATAGAAATTTTTGTTGATGATATCATTTTTGGAGGAAATGACAAAATGAGTAAGAAGTTTGCTAAAGAAATGGAGAATGAGTTTGATATGTCAATGATTTGTGAGATTAAAGTTTTTCTTGGTTTGCAAATTGAGAAGAGTAAGAATGGCATATTTATATCTCAGACCAAGTACCTTAACAAAATGTTGAAGAAATTTGGAATGGAAGATTGTAAACCTGTTGGTACACCCATGATAACAGGGAACAAACTAACTAAAAGTGATGAGACTCAAAGTGTTGGGAAGACTAAGTACAGGTCAATGATTGGAGGTATACAATATTTGACAGATCCTAGAACATATATTACCAATGAAATTGGAATTATGGCTAGATATCAGGAAAATCCTAAAGAAACACACTTTTCTGCTGTGAAAAGAATTTTTAGATATCTAAAAGGAACAATAGAGTATGGTTTATGGCATGAAAAATCTTATAATTTTACTTTGCAGGCTTTTACTAATGCTCATTGGGAAGGTAATGTGGATGATAGAAAGAGAACAAGTGGTGGTTCATTTTTCCTTGGGAAGAGATTGGTTTCTTGGTTAAGAAAGAAGTAGAATTGTATTGCTCAATCTACTACTAAATCATAATATGTAGCTGCTGCAATTAATTGCACACAAGTTGTTTGGATGAAACAAATGCTGGAAGATATTAGAATAATTTTCAAGGAGCTAGTGGTTATTCATTGTGATAACACAAGTATAGTAAACATGTCAAAGAATCCTATAATGCACTCAAATACTAAACATATTTCTATCAAGTATCATTTCTTCAGGGAGAAGGTAGTTGCTAAGGAGATTAAATTGGAGTACATAAGCACAAAGGAACAAATAGCAGATATATTTACTAAACCTTTTCCAAAAGATGCTTTTGAATACCTTAGATGCATGCTTGGGGTGATGGTCCCTCCAAGTGGTAATTAAAATGATGCAGATATGCATCATTCTAGTGGATCTCAGAGCTATATTATTCTTGGACTTGATGTATGGATCTACTCCTTAGGGGGAGTGATCGCAAGAGAACACTATGGAGCACATTTGGGTGATCTTGCACCTGATCAGGCATGAAGATTTGAAAAAATATACTGAAGACTATAGATGAGTTATGGTACCCTTTGCCATTGTTTCCAAAGGGGGAAGGAATCTATGAGAAAATCCCTACTATTTTGGGAAACTTATGTTGAGGATATTGAGAAGATTGTATTGAGAGAGAGTACTTTTGGGTTGATGCATATGGATTTTCCCATATGTTTCCATCAATTCCAAAGGGGGAGATTGTTGGATGATATTAGTTTTGGTTACTGACCATGTTGTTGATATTCATGTTTTGTCACTGATGTCAACATATATTTCTATGGAGAAGACAGACTGACTACTTAACTGGAACGAGTGTACAAAAATTGTAGAGATGATTCAGAAGGATTGAAGATGGATTTATGCATAAGACTGAGTTCTAACCTTACTCCTAAGGTCCCTTCACTTTATGTTAGATTATGTGGATGTTACAGTTCATTTGGTGAAGACTATTTTTTTTGGACTGCAACTATGATTCTGGACAAAGAAGGTCTCTATGTTTCAGGTATATCTTATTGAGGAAAATGTTTTAGAACTTGTGAGATTAGCGATAGGGAGCCAACATATGATAGTGAAATGGGTTGAGTTTGATTTCTATTTGGGTACTAATGACATTAGTTGTGGTGTGTGTTCTAGAGATGACCTATTTCCTGGCTGACTTCAGACTTGTAACACGTGGAAATCAATTATGAGAGTAGATTGAGGATCTGGAAGTATTTGTGATGAATTGTAAATGTTGTATATTATAGGTATCATGTGTATCTTAGCAAGGGATTATGTAATTATTTGTATGATGGGAAGCCTTAATTGGCCGACCTAGTTAATTATGTATTAGGAAAGCTTAGTTGGCCAACCTAATGGGTTATTTTAAAAGGGTATATATGAGTGATCTTTTCATTTGTGAAAAGTGTGGTAGAGAAAGAAAAGAGCAGAGATTTGTGAAGCTACAAATCTTGATTGCTGGATAGAGATCAGTGTTGATACTTCATTGGAACTAATCAAGCAAAGATAGTTTCTATTATATAGTTCACTGGATTGTGTATTTTCTATATACACTTGATGCAGATTGTAAATCCTTGAGGGTGGAATTAACCTTCTTTGGGAAGTGTGACTTGGAAATGAGCCTACTATTTCCTTTGAATCCTAACAGGGTCTGTCTCCTAACAGAGACTGTGTACTGTAATGTTGTAACAAGCTCCTAATAGGGATAATATCTTTTAACAAGGATACTATACTCTCAGTACATTATTCATGGGTGTTAATTCCCATCAGGGTTTCCTCATCAAAAAATCTTGTGTTATGGTGTTGTCTATTACTGTGTTATTATTTACATTTGCTGATGTGGTTAATAAAGTTTAAAGTTTGATAATCTATATGACAACTGATTCACACCCCTCTCAGTTGTCTTGTGGACTGTTATTCCTAACACTCTCCTACAAAACAAGTGGTGTAGACTATACTCTCTCTATAGGGGATGTCCTTTGAGATGATCTCCCCTTTCTTGTTGGAGACAACTGCAAGAATTCAGAAGGCTTTGAGCTCCTTGCTTCTATCTTTCTCATAAACTTGAACAAGACTGGATCTTCTTGTTCTTGGTACCAATGGAGCCATCATATATGATTTGAAGAGAAACCTCTTTAGGTTAGTACTATGTAATCAACATATGAGAGATGACATAGTCTTGAAAGATGAAACTTGTTTTGGTCCCACCGGGCATGCGATAATTGTTATACACTAAATTTTGCACCCTTTTAAGTGCAATAGCCTAACAATCTAGTATAACATGGGAATCACTTCTAGGTTGTGGGACCTCTGCTAACTGAAGTGAAACCTCCAAATTCTAGGCTGGTTCCCCTTGGATAATCACCTTATATTATTTTAAACATGAAATTAAACTTGGAAGGAAAATGGATAGAAGGATATCTGAAGGGAAATGACTGAAAAGAAAATTATCCTACTAGGTGACGCACTGAAGGTAACATGAGTCACAATATAGTGACCAAAACTAGCATGAATTCCTGAATCTAGCAGAACACAACTTCTTGAATAGGCCTGCATAAATATTTCATAGAGAGGTCTGAAATGAAAAGAGGATATTCAAGAAGAGAGAATATTTCACAAACAATAGCATATACAATGGAATAGACACAGACTATAACCTACAAACAAGCATTCACTCCAACAAATAGGCATAGGAATGATACAAAGTAACAAGGGATGAACAAAATCCACAAGATTATCTAAATCAAATCACCCACAATAGTGCACAAAGATGTAGAAAGAAAGAAGGCTCAAGAACTCCAAGATTTTTCTAACATTAACCACTATATTATGCCATAGATAAGAGGAATACAGACAATAAATATCTTGAGGATAGAGAAAATTTCATAGAAAACCTTTGCATAATCTAGAATTTAATGAGAAATTATAAAAAGATGAAAACCTTAGGGTAGAGAAGATGCCACAGAAATTCTTGCATCAACTGAAAAACCTCTAGCTAAAAAAGCTTCTAAAACTACTTAAATACAACCTCCCCTAGCACACCCAATTTAGAGTCAATCCATCAATCAATTAGGGAAGAATTAGGGTTACAATAGATATTCAATAAACAATGTAGAAACCCTAAAAATTCAAGTTTTCTCATTAATGCACTCAGGAAATATCTCAAAAGACCAAATATGGCCTTGAATGCATCTCCCATCATCATTAATTCAAGTAGAGAAGTTGGAATATCTATCCACTCTGTCTGCAATTTGAAAATGTTGCCACCACCATGAAAACCCTGAGAACAATATTTAAATATTTGAATTCAAACCTAAATGGTCACAGGTGGCATGGAATGCCTGATCAACGACTCAGATTTGAAACTTTACTATCTTTAAATTATGATCATCGATCCGCCTTAAGCTACTTGTGAGCACAAGATTGGATCTGCTTCGTGACATGTAAGCATGATGCCTTAATGGTCAACTATCTGCATCTTGGCGATCAAGGGATTATGCCTACCATTGGATCTTTATTACTTGTTGTGCCTTTACTACATTTAACCTAGGACCCATAACATCAGCTGTACTAGATGTCATCACGGCTTGATGGCCTAAACATTATATTTCAAGCACTTTGGCTTTAAGCCTTTAAGCCGATCGTTTGATCAAATTGAACTTGATTGGTATTTACTTTACCTTTGTCTTAGCCCTAACCCTGCCTTGACTCATCTTTAAACCTAGGTAACTGAACTTCTTTATGTCGCTGAGTCGCTAGATCATCTTCTTAACTCTGATTTTATCACAAGATTCAGTGTAGGCCATAGGATTTAGAATATGATAAATGATCCTTGTGTAATCTCCTTACCTTAAGAGCATATTCCATTCTATTCTGAGATCACGCGACTGAAGAAAACTCAAAGTCGGTGAAAGATATGGAATATTTTGTTGTGATTGTGTGATTAAGAGACATTCATGAGATCAAAACTTGATCAACAAAACACAATTCATCCTTATAGCTATGCTGGGCCTGCCATGTTCTAGGTGTTATTCAGGCTTAATGGCTTGATCCCTAGATTTTGAGCACTTTGGCTTTAATCCTTTAAGTCAACCGTCTAATCAAACTGAACTTAATTGGTCTTTAATAAGCTGAAGACCCTGCATAAAGGTGACCCCATAATCCATGTGACACAATGAATTAATGGCTTAATGAATAGATCTCAAGCACTTTGTATTTAAGCCATAATGCTGACTACATGATCAAAATAAATTTGATTGATATTTAACTTGTCGTGATCTTCAACCTGCGTGAGTGAGCGATGACTGCACATAACCTACAACATAACTGACATCACACACTAGCACAACAAAATATGATAAGTGGTTTAGCTCAATGAGTGAGAAATAATCATTTCAATAACCCCCTCGCTCACTCACATAGTCAAGTCAACATTCCACAAGACTGACATGACTACGCGACCACACAATGACTGTTTAAGATATACAACGCGACTAAGCATAAAAGTGACCTCTTGAAGGAAACTTAAAAATCACATGAAGAATAGGAACCTTAAGTGGCAGAAAAAGTAATGAAGAAATATAACATCCACCAAGGGGTTAGGGTTTAAGATATTTTTTCATAGGGGTTCTGCATTTAGGTCTTTTAAGACATGAACAAGGGGTAAACCAGTGACCTAGAAAAATGCAGAGAGCAAGGCAAAGATAAGAAATCATGATAGAAACCATACAATCTGGGATCTAACCTTGTGGGAGCCTCATTTACTCTACTTGTAGCCACAATTGCATAGGATAGGAAATTTGGATAACAGTTACTTTGGACCAAAATACTCAACTACTCATTGAGCCCCTATTTTAGGCATGAAAATGGACCATTTAACAAAGATAGTATCAAGTATACCTACTCCCAAGAAAAAAAAACAATTAAAATTCTCTCAATAGGGTCAAATTAAAGGATTATCAACTCAAATAGGTACTATAACCAATGCAAACACAAAACCCCCAATATGGCTATCCCCAAGCCCTCAAAACAAGGGTTTTCAAATCTCCACTTGATTTGTTAACAATTAGATGGACATATCCATGATCTCCAAATCATAAAACATACCCCTTATGAAGTTAGAGCTTCCACTGATGTTCCTATACCTCTATTTCCTTCACAAAACCATGTAATTAAGCATGCATTCAGTGATCACCCTACAAATCCATGTTAACCTTGCAAATAAAATGGCTAGAAAATTAATATATACTATTAGTATTCATCCCCCAATCATAGTAAGTATAGTATGGGGATGAATATTCAATCCATTACTCAAACCCTTTCCAAAATAAGGACTTTCATGGTACAGTCAACCGTATTGGCTTGAGACTCAATAAAAATTTTATCCCATGGATTCAAAAAAAGTATGTAAACATCTAATAAAGTTATCAAATGCTTGGATTCAATAAGAAAAAAAATTGACAAGTTTGCAAGAAAATCTTTCTTTATTGCATCAAAATCAAGTACAATCCTGAATATCTCAATCATAGTTCATATATACTCCTCACCATCATTGACAAAGGCATGAGACAAGGTTCAAATAGACTCTCCTAAATTCTCAAAATAATCCTAATCGGTTGGAAGTATTAAACACACTAAAAAAATCAAAATCTACTCTCCCTCCCATTTCCTAACTATCCATTAGGATTTGGAAATTCAAATCTTAACTTACATTTTATTGAAATTTAAACCTCTAGACTCATTAATAAAATGGATTACAATATCCTAGAACCAAATAAAATATTCAAGGTCCTAATTACCCAATTTAACCCCATGGAGCACTAATGGCTCATTTTACATCATTTTTCTCCTAAGGTCCTTATCAGACACTTTAGGAGTTTTAAAAATTATATCATATCGATCATTGTATATGGTCATTATAAGCTTCAAGATCTCCCAATTAACTTGGAGAGATTTCTTCATGCTCATGTTCATGCTCTGATCAATTGGTGTCTTCAAGTTCCTAGGTGTTCTCATAGATGCTCCTACATCAGGGGGTGAATCAGACAAATCTAAACTTAAACACTTAAAACTAAACTTACTGATTCACTCTATAATTCTGAACATAGTAAACAACCAATTCACCAAATACCTCAATAAATCAAACAAAAGTACATATAATATATGGAAATCAATCATTCAAACTTAGCGACATCTGATTAACTTAGTTCACCCCAGATTTAACTTAGTTGACACCATATTTAGCAAGGAAACCCAATTTGGGAAAAACCTCTATGGTAATTGTAACCCACAACAAAAATGGTACCCTTCAGAAGTACGCTCGATTAAGAACTTATCCTTTTAAAGATAATAAACACATTTGCTAAATGTAACCCTATTAGGGGATTTACCTCAGATTTATTAAGATCTTTACTTTATTAAAAGTGGTCTTGTTAGAGGTCTTTAAGCAATCTTTTGGAATGTCACCTAAGTCTAGGTTTTACAAATAGGACAGTTAAATTCACTCGGTTAAGAGATTTCTCTATTACAAATACTAATAAGAAACAATAAAATTTGATCTATAAATATAGAAACCACCCTTTCTTGTGTCAAATCCTTTATGCTCAATTGAATACTGGCATCACACACTCCATTGATATCTTTCTTAGACTGTAGATTCTTCAATCTCTATTTCTCTATTCTGCTCGGTAAATTTTGTTTTTCAGCTTCTTCTTCTTCTCTATTCAATTCGCTAGAAACTTAATCTGTAATTATTTCTCATTCTTTATATAGGCATACTTTTTCTTCTTAATCTCCTTAATTAGGCTTTCCATCATTTGTGCTCAGTCGTTCAATCATCTTCTTCATAATTCACAACTCGGTAAGCCATTTCACTTTTACCTCAGAACTTGTACTTTTCTTTGAACTCTCATAGTTCATTTTAACCACTTGATCTTCACCTTAGATCTTCTCATTTAATTTTGACACTCATAGATCTTCTAAAAATCTTAATTTAATTCATATCCTCATCTAGCTCATCATCACTTTGTATTAAATTTGATCTTATCATCATTTATAATCAATATCCTATACTCTGTAAAACCATCTTTGCAAATCAGTAACTAAATTCATTCATTGCTCGGTGTCTAACTTAAATTTAGTGCTCAGTGCTTGAATTTCACTCGGTGTTCAATAACTATGACTGACTCATAACATTCTACCGACTGACTCTGTCTAGCTCGGTAAAGTAACTCTTCCAGTCATAACTTTAACTCTTTGCAATTTTTGACTTGATCAATCAATTGTACCAATTTGATAACATCAAATATATAGTAGAAAACATCTATATCATCATTACTTCATCATTTTATGATTTTTATTTGTCACCCATTTAACTTCTCCTCTTAAGATATTGTAACATAGTAAAAATCAATTAATCAATTGCTTGACATCAATGAAAAAACAACAACTGGTCTAACCATTTCCACAATCATGATACTTGGTATCATTCGGTCTTCATAATCTCTATCATATCTTTATCAGTTGATTAACAATCTCCCTCTTTGGCATTGATGGAAACTACTAATAACTATAATAGTGTTATAGAAATTGATGATGGCAACTCTCCAATACATAATTGTACTCCCTCTGAGTTGATATTTTAGTTTCCACTTTGAGCTCTGCTCTGAATCTCCCTCTTGGATATTTTTTTCTATAACATACATTCTGATTCTCGTTCATGAGTAAATAGTAGAAATTCATTCTCTTGATTCATCAATATCTCCCTTAAGGATAAATATCATCAATTCATTCTCTCCCTATTTGACAACAATGCTAAAAAGTCATAATCCTGAAAACTTGTTCCAGTAGTGGATTTTACCTGACATGTACTCATAAAAAATTGGATACAAAAATATTTTCACAACTTAAGGATTCACCTAAATTGTGTCATACTAACATCAATTCAAAAATAGATATTCTAATGAAATATAGAATTGCTTCAGCATGCCTCATGCTCTTTAGTGAACATTGGATAGGGGAAGAGCCCCTAATTTACCTCTGAGATACTCAAAAGAATATTTAGGTAGTGGATTTGTAAAGATATCATCAAATTTTTCCTTTGAATTCACATATTCTAATCTCACATTCTTCTCTTGAACTTGTTCTCTCAAGTAGTGATACTTGATAGAAATGTGCTTGGTCTTTGAATGCATAATCGAGTTATTTGATATATTAATAGCACTTGTATTATCACTAAAAATAATAATCGGATATGTTATCTCTTCTTTCATACCTTGAAGTAATTTCTTAATCCATACTATAATTGCAAAATTCATAACAACAATAAGATATTCAGCCTCGGTAGTAGACTATGAAATGTGACTTTGTTTCTTTCTCAGCCATGTAACGAATAGAAAGAATGCACCTCCACTAGTACTTTTTCTATCATCAACGTTTCCATCCAAATCTACATCGGTGTATACTTGAAAATCAAAAGGACCTCCTTACTTTTACAATAAACCAAATTCTTTGTGCCTTTCAGATATCTCAAAATTCTTTTTACTGCAGACATATGTCTTTCCTTCAGATTAGAAGAAAATCTTGCAACAATCCCAACATCATGTGCTATATTAGGTCTATTGTAAACAACATAATGTAATTTACCAATCATGGATTGGTAAAGAGTATTATCCACCTCTTGTGTTTCATCCTCTTTAGATAAATTACATCCAATAACCATAGGTGTTCCAATAGGCTTGGAATCTTCCATACCAAAATTTTTAAGGATCTCTTTGATATACTTAGCTTGTGTAATGTAGATCCCTCCAGTAACTTTCTATATCTATGGACCTATAAATAACTTAATCTCTCCAATCATTGACATTTCAAACTCTTTTCTCATTTCTTTAGCAAATAGTTTACATAAAGTGTCATTGCCTCCAAATATAATATCGTCAACAAAAATTTCAGCAAGCAAAACTTTATTATCACTGTCACATTTCAAGTAAACATTACTTTTATCACTTGGTCTCTTAAATCCTATTTTGATTATATAAGAGTGAAATCTCTCATACCATGCTTGGGGTTCTTGTTTCAAACCATATAAATTTTTGTGTAACTTACATACCTTGTTCTTGTTTGTATTCTCAATGAATCCTTTAGGTTGCTCAATGTATACTCTTTCTTCAAGAATCCCATTAAGAAATGCAGACTTAATATCCATATGATATACCTTGAATCCTTTGTAAGAAACATAAGCTAGAATTATTCCAACTCCTTCCAATCTAGAAACAAGTACAAAAGTCTCTCCATAGTCAATACATTCTTTTTGTGCATAACATTTGCAAACCAATCTAGTTTTATTTCTGAAAACTTCTCCATGCTTATTCAATTTGTTTCTAAAAATCCATTTAGTACCAATAACATTTTTGTCTTTAGGCCTGAGTATGAATGTCGATGTCTTGTTCTTCTCAATTTGATCACACTCTTCCTTTATTGCTTTCATCCAATCTTCATTATCTAGTGCTTCGTTAAATTTCCTTGACTTAAATGTAGATATCACTTTAATTAAGTTGTCAAAATTAACATGAAAAATCCTTTTGTGCCATAACCAAACATCTACAACTTTAGCAAATAGGCAACTCTTCATAGAAGTATCAAAATAAAATAAATTACCTTGAAATTGTTCTCCAGTAGCAATCAGACTATCCTTCTCATTAAATACTTTCACCTTTCCATATTGAAATTCCATTTGGTGACCTGTATTGTTTAGTTGTGCAACACTCAACATATTATACTTTAATCCTTCAATCAATTAAACATCATCAAATCTTGTATTATTTAGTAGAATTATAGAACCTTTTCCTTTCACAGGATATGGAGCATCATTACCAAATCTAACAAATCCTTCACCATGATTTTCCATGGAAATAAACTTAAGTGTGTCACCAGTCGTGTGATGTGAACAACCACTATCTATAATCCATGTTTCATTCTTACTTACTTGTGATATTAGGGCTCTTGGTTCTTCTTCATCATAATCATCTTTAATAGAAATACAAACAACTTCTTTTCCATCATCATGATCAAAAGATTCATCATCACTTAGTCCTTAATTAGCAATATGACAAGATTTATTACTTTTTTTGTAGTCTCTGAATCTCCTGAATCTATTTTCTTTTTTGTCCTTATCTCTGTTATCTTTCTTTTCCTCCTTATATTTCTCATGATAGTTAGATGCAAAGTGACCAATTTTATCACAATTAAAACATTTCAAGTGAAACTTACCTTGATATTTTCCTTTGCCTCTTTGTATCCTTCTAGCCAACAAAGCTTCAAATTATCTTTCATTCTCATCACATTCAGTAAATAATTCTCAAGACCTTCAGTACAACTATAAAATTTCTCAATAGCACTACTCAAATATCCATCTCTGGCTGCAACTTCCCTAGCTTTTCCAATCTTTAAAGTTGAATTAAATGAAGATTCAATCTTAGATGTAGCAGACAAACTATTATAAAAATCATTTAACTCAAATAAAGTTAACTTACCAATAGTAGCATCCAGTGAAACATTCATCTAGGGAATAAATCTTAGCTCTTGTATAGTAGATACACAAATAGCATAACTCAGTAGAAGGGCTCTCAACATCTTTCTTGTAACATCATCCTTTGTTATGATCCCACCAACTCCTCTGATAGAATGAATAGTCTCCTTAAGTCTTTTACTATACTATATTATGTTCTCTCCTTCTTTTATCCTCATAGAGTCAAATTTTCCTCTCAAACTTTTTTCTTTAGCCTTTCAAACATGCTGATCTCCACCATAGGTCATAATAAGCTTATCCCACATATATTTTGAAGTAGTGCAAGCATCAAGTTCAACATATTCCTAGTCAGTAAGTGAAGAAGCAATCTCAATAATTACTTGTGTGTGTTCTTATTTCTTTCTTTCCTCACTGATAGTCAAAGGTGCAGTAGTCGGTGCTACATATTCATTATCAAGAAATTGAAGCCCATATTCTCCTACTATAGGCACATGCAACCTCATTCTACTTTTCCATGTAGATAAATGATCCCTATTCAACTATGATTCTTCCCTCTTATGCATCTTTAGATCTTAACTCAAGTCATTTTAAACTTATCACTTCAGAGTAACTTAGCTCTTACAAAAATTGTTGGTCCATTGAGAGGGGAGGGGGGGGGGGGGGGGAATCAGACAAATNGGGGGGGGGGTGAATCAGACAAATCAAAACTTAAACACATAAAAATAAACTCACTGATTCACTTGGTAATACTAAATACAATATACAACCAATTCACCAAATAACTCAATAACTTAAACAACAATACATCTCATATATGTAAATCAATCATTCAAAATTAGCAACATCAGATTAACTCAGTTCACTCCAAATTTAACTTATTTGACACCATATTTAATAAGGAAACCCAATTTGGGAAAAAACCTTTGTGGGAATTATAACCCACAATTAGAATGTACCATTCTGAAGTATGCTCGGTTAAGAACTTATCATGTTAAAGATTACAAAAACATTTGCTAAATGTGACCCTATTAGGGGATTTACCTTATATCTATTAAGATCTCCACTCTGTTAAAAGTGGCCTTATTAGAGGTCTTTAAACACTCTTTTGGAATGTCACCTAAGTTTAGGTTTTACAAATAGGACAGTTAAATCCACTTGGTTAAGAGATTTATCTGTTATAAATACTAATAAGCAATAGTAAATTTTGATCTGTAAATATAGAAAATACCTTTACTTGTGTCAAATCCTTTATTCTCAATTGAATACTAGCATCACATACTCCATAGATCTCTTTCTCAGACTGTAGATTCTTCAATATCTATTTCTCTATTCTTCTCGGTAAATGTTGTTCTTTAGCTTCTTCTTCTTATCTGTTCAATTCTCCAACAACTTACTCTCTAATTATTTCTCATTCTTTATATAGACATACTTTTACCTATTAATATCCTTAATTAGGTTTTCCATCATTTGTGCTCATTCGTTGGATCATCTTCTTCATAATTCACAACTCGATAAACCATTTCACTTTTACCTTGGAACTTTTACTTTTCTTGGAACTCTCACAACTTGGTTTAACCACTTTATATTCACCTTAGATCTTCTCATTGAATTTTAATGTCCATAGATATTCTAAAAATATTCATTTAATTTATATCCTCATTCAGATCATCATCTCTTCGCATTAAATTTAATCTTATCATCATTTATAATCAATATCATGTACTTGGTAAAACTTGATTTGCAACTTGGTAACTAACTTCATTAACTGCTTAGTGTCTAAATCAACTTTAGTTCTTGGTGCTTGACTTTAAATTGGTGTTTGATAACTATGACCAACTCACATAACATTCTTCTGACTAACTCTTTCTATCTCAGTAAAGTAACTCTTCCATTCATAACTTTAACTCTTTGAAATTTATGACCTGATCAATCAATTGTACCGATTTGATAACATCAAATATATAGAAGAAAACAACTATATCATCATTAATTCATCATTGTCTGATCTGTATTTGTCACCCATTTAACTTCTCCTCTTAAGATATGGTAACATAATAAAAATCAATTAATTAATTGCTTGACATCAATAACAAAATAATAATTGATCTAACAATTTCTACAATCATGATACTCAATATCATTCAGTCTTCATCATCTCCATCAAATATTCATCATTTGATTATCAAAAATTGGTATTAGAGCCAAGTCCCTTGAAGGAAGCCTAATAAATTGAGGGAGATCCAAAAATGGAAGCTTATAGGAAGGACAATCCTAGGATTGAAGGCACAAATTATTCCATATGGAAGCACTGGATGATTAGTCACCTAAGATGCATTGGAGAAGAGTAGTGGAAAATCAATAAGACATATTACACCTCTCATTTAGATCTTTTTACTGCTACACTAGATGAGAAGAAGCAATTTGAGTACAATATTGGAGAAAAAAAAGCATTCCTAAGTGCCTTGTCAGATATTGAATATATAAATATGATCAAGTTAGAGACTAGTCATCAGATATAAAAATGATAGATAGACTACATGAAGGTGATGCATGTGTTAAGAAAGCCAAGTTGAAAAGATTGAAAGGAAAATATGAATCTATGAAACATTTCTGAGGATGAGAACATCAAATCTTACATGAAAAAGTTAGATGAACTAGTTTGTGAAATCATATGTGCTGGTGGTACATTGGATGAAGGAAATGTTGTCTCAAAGGTCTCAAGATCCCTACCCCCATACTTCCACAGCCAAATTTGCATCTATTAAAGAGATCATAATCGTTTCCTTTGTGACTAGAGATACATTGCTCAATTAGTACTCCAATGAGATAGTTAGTTGTCATTAGTTTGTCAAAGTCATAATAGTCAATGAAGATAATCGGTAAAGAGGAAGAATATACTAAGGTAGACATTTGGTAAAGTAGAGTATCAATGACACCAGACACTAAATAGTAGCAAGTTACTGAGTTAAGCAGAGGACAGTTCTGAGCAGAGTTAGTCACCAAGTCACAGAGAAGAGTTAGTCACCAAGAATATGTTATGTCACCAAGAAAGATCAAATCACATTATCGAACATACCAGAGCTGACATAAAAATTCCAATTTGAATACACTGAACCTGGACGCCGAGCAAGAAATCTTTCATAGTATTCAAGAAAGAAGTTAGGTAGAACATTGGGATTGCACTAATATGATTGCACATGATCATGAGGAAATTCAACCAATGATATTCAAGTATAATAAATGTGTTGGGAATGAAACCAACCTTGTACCACTTCAACTCCACCACAAAAGAATAAGGATCTAATTAGGTTAATCACCTTAAGATCATACAAAAAATGAGAGTGATGGTGAATATTGTAGTGACATAAGGAGTTAAATTGATATAGCTAAAAGAGTTAAAATGCATATATTCTAAGGTGCAGAATATATAAGTTACCAAGTGTAGAAAGATGTAATGCACTTGCAGAGTATAAAGAGCCTGAACACCATTATGGTTGATGCATACTTGCAGACATTTTTGTAATATTTAGGAGAGTAGAAATTACATTCAATGGGTAGGCCCTAACAGGTCTTATTTTGTAAATCCTCTAACTGGGTACATCTCTTTGATGAGATATTGTAAAATCCTTTAACCAGGTAGGCTGAATAAGTCTTTTTTACTCTTGACCAAGTATAATACTCCTAACAGGGTAAGCTACCAAAAGTAGCTAATATTGTAGCTCTAACCGAGCAACCTTTATTTTGTAGAAGTGAAGGATTGTGGGTGCTATCCCACTGCAATTTTTCCCTCTAACAAAGGATTTATGCATGACAAAAAATCATGGAGTTATTTTTCATGATTTTCTAATTTACTTTATATGTCTTTCAATGTTTTTATGAATAATATCCAGTTTAGTGAAAAGGAATTAATATTAGTTAATTTTTTTTAAAGTACTGATTCACCCCTCCCCTCTCAGAAATTACCTTTCCATAGATTAATTAAAAAATTGGTATTAGATATGGTCTCTTGAGATAAGGGTTTAATCACCCAAGAGTAAAGACCATGACCATGGAAAGTTACAAGTAATCTAAGAAGATTGGTAGTCTTGAGTTTGAGTTGGAAAAGTGCACAAGAAGTCATTGAAGATCCAAAAAGAAAGTTAGAAAAGTCCTTAAAAGTGAGGAAGTAGTTATGTAGTGAACTGAAATCCACACAAGAGCATGTTGATATTCTTGAGACAACATCTGAAGGTAGTCTGAATGGTGAAGTTGATTCTACCATTGCAGAACTCATGGAAAAGAACAAGAAACTCATCGAGAAACTAAACTTGGAAAAGATAGATTAAGAAACACAAGCATTGAGAATGAGTGAGATACTTGAATCTAAGGGACTATTTGAAGATGCACTGAGATTAGCTAAAGAAGAGAAAATACAGTGAGATCATAAGGATGATCCAAGTGCACTATAATGTGGCTGATCAACTAGTGAGTGCTAATATAGAGTCGACCAGGAAACAAATTGAGAATCAAGCACTGATGTGTGAAGTTAATAGATTGAATAGAGAACTTAAATATAAAAAAGAAAAAAATTAGATACTAAAGAGAAATAAAGATACAGTAAGATCATTGGAAGCACAACTTAAAGGTCAGAGACAATTGAGAAACAAGACTGGATTAGGATTCAATAGTAAGATCTATACTGAGAAAGGATAGTTCTCTAATAAAGCTGACGGTCAAGGCACATCTACCCCACCAAAGTAAAACAAGCCTAGTTGCCACTACTGTGGGAAACCTAGACATACTACAAACGTATGTAGAAGCAAAAGGGGTAAGTCACCGAGTTCACCCAAGTTTGATGGATATTGTTATAACTATAAAAAGTATGGGCACCAAGCACATGAATGCAGATCAAAGACTAAAAATAACACAATAAATCCAAAGTTTGATGGCTACTACAATAACTATAATAATTATGGTCACAAATCTAAAGAATACAAATCACAAAACATAAGTGAAAAATGGCTACCAAGTCAACAAAATATGCCAAGAAAATGACAGGGTACATCCATACCATGGGACTATAACACAAGGATATCTTGTTTAGTTTGTGGAAGATATGGATATATTGCAGCAAACTACATATTGTTACATGGCAGGAACAATAGAAGATCTTGGAGAAACCATGGTATGACATGCTTTCATTGTCACAAGCTAGGTCACCTTGCCAAAGACTATAGGTACCGAGGCAAAGCTCCCATCGAGGAAGAAAATTCTGATAAACCTAAAGTGAATGTTGAAGAAATGAGAGATCAAATGAATAAGACATGGAGAAGAAAGATCATGGATGATGGAACATCATTCAAAAGAGTTGAAGGAACCTTGTCCTTCGAATCAGGTGTAACCAAATCTACCTAATTAGTTAAGAGTTATGAGTTGGAACTACAAGTTAAATTTCAAATCTTAAATCAGTTCCTAGTATATGTGCTGAGATCTATATGAGTATACTTAGATGCATTTGGATACATACTATTGATTTTATGTTTTATATTTAATCGGTAAAAGGAAATTAAAGTAAAGTATTCGGTAAAGTAAGTCAGTGGAGCATTAATTTCTAATTTATAATTGTTGAAAACCCTAAACCTAGAAAAATCCATATATATATCACATCATCTATTATTGTTACTTAACATTTTCTAGAGCAGTGTGAATAGAGTTGGAGAACTCAGTCCTCAAGCAAATTTGAGCGATTGTGAAGGTATTCCTAAACTATTTCAATCTGTTGTAAGATCAGTTGAACAAATTTGAATATCATTTGGTGTTCTCCTAGTCTTTTTTATGCAACCGAGATAAAAAAGAGAAACCCTAAGTGAAGCTAGCAGAAGAAATTGGAAAGAATGACACCTAAGCTTAAGAATCTAGTTGTGGTTGAGAATGTTGAGACCATGAATTTTAAGTACAAGATACCTCTCATGAAGGAAGCTGAACCAGACATGATGGGAGCAGTTTCATCCATTCTAGATAGATTTTTATGGATCAAAGACATGCGGACTTTCACCCATTGTAAGGTTGAGGAGATTTGTGAAGCGGAGATTGATTCATCTTACCAGAAGTTATGTGAAGACATGAAACTAAAGGGCAATCTTTTTCATCTAGTGTCAAAAGGTTTGATACATGCCCTACATATTCTTGAAGGTATTCAAGAATGAGTGGAGAAGGATGGTCCTTAGCCGAGTACATGACCAAAGCATGTGGCTAGATCAACCTGTGAAGATCACAAAGGATGTGTTACACATTGTGATTGGTTGTCCGATTGGAGACAAGCCTAAAGATATCAGACAGATTGAGAAGATTAATTTGAGTGAGCTAAAAAAATCCAAATGAGATGGAATAGGTTTTGGATGATATCCATTTTGGGTACTGATCATGCTGTTGATATTCATGTTTTGTCACTAATGTCAACATATATTTTTGTGGAGAGGACAGACTGGTTACTTGACTGGAAGAAGTGTATGGACACTGTACGAATGATTCAAAATGATCAAAGTTGGATTTATGTAGAAGGATGTGTTTTGACCTTATCCCTAAGGTCTCTTTTCTTTATGTTTCATATTGTGGATGTTATAGTTGATTTGGTGAAGACTAGTTTCTGGACTGTAACTGTGATTCTGGACAGAGCAGGTCTCTGTGTTTTGGGTACATCTTTTTAGAAAAGATATTTTAGATGAAGTGAGTTTACTGGTGGATAGTCTACATATATTTGGATAATGGGTTGAGTTTGATTTTTTTTTTATGACTAGTGACGTCAGCTGTGGCATGTATTTTGAAGAAGACCTATTTGGTGGCTGACTTTAGGCATGTAGCATGTAAAATGAATTGTTAGCGTGGATTGCAGATATGGAAGTATAAGTGATGGATTACATTTGATGTTTAATTTTTATAGGTACCATGTGTATCTTATCAAGGGGTTATATAATTATTTGTACATAGGAAAGCCTTAATTGGCTGACCTGATTAATTATTTGTATATTAAGAAAGCTTAATTGGCCAACCTAAAGAATTATTGTTAGAGGGTATATATGATTGATATTTTATTTTGAAAAGGTGTGGTAGAGATTGAAAAGAAGAGAAGTGAAAGCTATGAAGCTTGTTTGACTACTGAATGTAGAGAAGAGTTCATAAGAAGAGTACTTCATTGGAACTGACCAAGAAAAGAGAGTTGCTATCAAATAGTTCACTGGATTGTGTATTTTCTATATACACTTGTTCAAATTGTGAATCCTTGAAGGTGGATTTAACCTTCTTTGGGCAGTGTGCCATGGTAGCAAGCCTACTATTTCTCTTGACTCCTAATAGGGTTTGTCTCCTAACAGGGACTATGTGTTGGAGATTTGATTCTAAATAGTTGATTGATTATATGTTTGTCATTGATGACAACATATAATACACAACAGTACTTCTGTATGTACTTATCCATATGATGACATGAATACTTGCATGGATAGATACATGTTTTTGACATGTTTATTATGCTATGTTCATACACATAGACCCAGATATGAGGTTTCAGTAAAGATATGTAATTCTGTTATTGGTGGTTACAGTTATGGGAGTATAACGGTTTAAGGATGACATATGTGACATATTCTTGAGTTGTGCCTATCTTCAGGATATGCATGTGTATATTCATGATTAGTTATGAGTTGGTGATATTAATCCAAAGGCGCCAAACATGTTTCAAGAAGATTGCAAAGTTATGGTTAAATTGGTGAACCTGACTTAGTGAAGCGACACGTCTATTCAGTTTATACTTGTGCGGTTGTAATTATTCTTGCGCGCTTAGTAGAGCCAACAAGGATGTTATGAAGAGTTTTCTTATAGGTCCCATGATCTCATACTTTGAGAATGTAGTTATAGAAGGTCATTTGTGATAAGAAGGGTTGTGAAAGCCAGAGATAAGAAAAATAGTACAGAGTGTTAAAGTAGCAGAGCTATATTTATCATATGTTGATAATGTAGATATTGAAGTAGAAGCTTTTAGAACATAGAGAATATTGTTGTAGTGCTTTACAAGAGGTTAAAACATCAACACACAAAAGGAACTGATCAGACAAGCAGTGTCACAAACAACAGTTCACCTTGTTGATACAGTGTGTATCAAATAAACAGAAGTTTGTAGCCTTCACCACTTGGACAGTGAGTCCACCACCCCTAACATGGTTATTGTAAAAGACTCCTAACAGGGTGAGACCCTTAACGAGGTCACTATACTACTGCATTGTAATGAACAACTCCTAATAGGGTTGAATGATATTTTATCAGGGATTACTATAAAATAGTATAGTTCTTTGTGGGTGCTAATTCCCACCGGGGTTTTTACCATTTGGTTTCCCCATAATCAAATTGTGTGTTTTGTAATGTGTTATCTAAATATGCATTTAATTTGTATCAATCTAGATTAATAAGTATAAGAAAAAGATAAATTTTCTAATAACTGATTCACCCCCCCCTCTCAGTTATCCCTGAAGTATTCTAACAATTGGTATCAGAGCCAAGTGCCTTGGAGAGAAATCCTAACAACTTAAGGTAGATCAGATGGCATACTTCAGAACAGAGAGTCCTAAGTTTGATGGAGAGAGCTATCTAGATTGGAAGAACAAAATGATAGCACATCTACAATGTGTTGTCTTTGAGATCTTTGAGATTGCTACACAAGAAGTTGATATTCGATCTTTAAAAGACCTTGCAAAGGATGATGCTAAAAATAAAAAGGAGGTATTCATAGCAAATGCTATTTCCAAAGAAGCCCTTATTAGTGCCCTATCAGACAGTGAATTTTCTGAGATCAATAAAGTTGACCGAGATTATACCATATGGAAGTACTTGGAAGCTATGTTTGAAGGAGACATCCAAGCAAAGAATGCGCACAGAAAGACATGGAAAAAGAAATATAATAGTCTTGAAATGTTACCTGAAGAAAAAATTAGAGCTTATAATTAGAGGATAAATGAAGCAGTATATGGAATTAGAAATAATGGAGGAGAAATTTAAGAAGAAGACATAATGGACAAGTTAATGACTACATTGACAGCAGACTATGAAAGCAAAATCAACATTCTAGATGAGACCATGCAATTTTCTAAAGACTTCAAGAGAGAGACTTTGATCAGCAAAATCTCTGCATTTGAGATATCAAGATTGAAGACTGAACCTAAGAATGAAACAGCCTTCAAAGCTTCAATCCACGGTAAGAAATCCTCACACATCTCTAGTCATAATGAGAATGAAGAAAATGATGAAGAATTAGAAGATATTATTGCCATGATTGCTAAGAGAGAAAAGAAAGGAAAAGGAAAGTATGAAGGACAAATCCCATTCAAATGTTTTTCATGCAATAAGATTGTTCACTTTGCATCTAAATGTCCCACAAGAGTCAAGAAGTTCAGATCTGATTACAAACCTAAATATAGGAAGGAATGTTACCATGCTGAAGAAGGTGTAACTAATGAAGATTAAGTAGAAGATGAAATTGGATTCGTTGCCCTTAGAGACATGGAAAGGTTTCTTGAAGAAATGGACATTACAGATAAAGAATAAGAACAAAAGTTAGCCTTGATTTCCAAAGCAGATGTCAGAACTGATTGGATCATTGATAGTGGATGCTCACACCACATGACAGGTGACAAAGACAGATTTGTTCATCTAGACAAATACAAAGGTGGTATGGTTAGATTTGGAGATA
>MU227106.1:1282596-1301211 GCA_018584345.1 Thuja plicata
CTTTTTGGGACTGAATGTAAAATAGATAGATAAAGGAATATTCATTAATCAGTCAAAATATGTGAAGGAAATATTGAAAACCTTCAAGATGGAAGATTGCAAGCCAGTATGCACTCCTATGATCACAAAAAGTAAACTTTCAAAAGATGATGACTTCACAACAATTGATAATACATTGTACAAATCTATGATTGGAAATCTTATTTATCTAACTCAATCAAGACCTGACATATCTAATGCAATTGGCATTATTGGAAGATTTGTAGATGAACCCAAGCATAATCACCTAATGGAAATGAAGAGGATATTTAGATATCTTAAGGGAACTATAGACTATGGTTTATGGTATCCGAAATCAAAGAATACACAACTTCATGTGTATACTGATACAGATTGGGCATGTTGTATTGATGACAGGAAGAGAACTTCAAGAGGAGCAGTATTTCTTAGAGAAAGGTTGGTATCTTGGAAAAGCAAGAAGCAAAACTGTATTTCTCAGTCAACGACAGAGGCATAATATGTTGCAGCAGCACTGAATTGTACAACAATTGCTTGGATCAAGCAGATGGTTAAAGACTTTGGTATTCAAGTTGATTATCCTATTTTTATTCATTGTGATAACACTAGTACTATTAGCATGTGTAAGAACCCTATGATGCACACAAAGACAAAACACATAGAGATCAAATACCATTTTCTGAGAGAAAAAGTTGCAGACAAGGAAGTGAAATTGGACTATGTCAGCACAAAAGATCAGTTAGCAGACATTTTCATGAAGCCTTTAGCAAAGGATACTTTTGAGTACCTAAGGGAGAAGTTGAGAGTAATTCCCTCTCCTAAGTCTGATTAGAGAAAGCAAAAAGTACATCAGTCTTGTATGACTGATGAATGGTTGACTACTCTACTTCTGGAGTAGTACCTGTGCATAATGGTTTATGGCGCCCTTTGCCATTGATGTCAATGGGGGAGTATGTACTAAAAACAAGGAACACAAACAAAGAGATAAACAAGGAACACATACAAGGAGCTTATACTCTGGGGGAATATACATATAAAACACAGTCTATGTAACTACAGCAGTGTAGATGAATCTTTGATGAGGATATTGAGAAGATTGTAAAAGAAAGAAGACACCATGAATAGAAGTTGTTTTTATCATATGTTGCCATCAATGCCAAAGGGGGATATTGCTGGAGATTTGATTCTAGACAGTTGATTGATTGTATGTTTGTCATTGATGACAACATATAATACACAGTAGTACTTTTGTATGTACTTATCCATATGATGACATGAAGACTTGCATGGATAGATACATGTTGTTGATATTTTTATTATGCTATGTTCATACACACAGACCCAGATATGAGGTTTGAGTAAAGATATGTAATTCTGTTATTGGTGGTTACAGTTCTGGGAGTATAACGGTTTAAGGCCGGCATATGTGATGTATTCTTGAGTTGTGCCTATCTTTAGGATATGCATGTGTATATTCATGATTAGTTATGAGTTGGTGATATTAATCCAAAGGCACCAAACATGTTTCAAGAAGATCGCAAAGTTATGGTTAAATTAGTGAAGTCGACTTAGTGAAGCAACGCATCTATTCAACTTGTCTAGCTGTAATTATGTTTGCATGCTTAGTAGAGCCGACAAGGATGTTATGAAGAGTTTTCTTGTAGGTCCCATGATCTCATACTTTGAGAATGTAGTTATATAAGGTCATTTGTGATAAGAAGAGTTGCGAAAGCTAGAGATAAGAAAAATAGTACAAATTGTTAAAGTAGCAGAGCTATATTTATCATATGTTGATAATATAGATATTGAAGTAGAAGCTTTCAGAACATAGAGAAGATTGTTGTAGTTCTTTAAAAGAGGTTAAAACATCGGTGCACAAAAGGAACTGATCAGACAAGCAGTGTCACAAACAACAGTTCACCTTGTTGATATAGTGTGTATCAAATAACCAGAAGGTTGTAGCCTTCACCACTTGGACAGTGAGTCCACCACCCCTAATAGGTTTATTGTAAAAGACTCCTAATAGGGTCAGAACCTTAACTAGGTCACTATACTACTACATTGTAATGAACAATTCCTAATAGGGTTGAATGATCTTTTAATAGGGATTACTATAAACCAGTATAGTTCTTTGTGGGTGCTAATTCCCACCGGGGTTTTTACCATTTGGTTTCCCCATAATCAAATTGTGTTTTGTAATGTGTTATCTGAATGTGCATTTACTTTGTATCAATATGGATTAATACGTATAAGAAAAAGATAATGTTGCTGATAACTGATTCACCCCCCGCCTCTCAGTTATCCCTGAAGTATTCTAACACTATGTACTGTAATGTTGTAACAAGCTCCTAACAGGGCTAAATATTTCAACAAAGATACTATACTCTCAGTACAATATTTGTGGGTGTTAATTCCCACCAGGGTTTTACCTTTAATAGTATTTCCTCAACAACAAATATTGTGTTATGGTGTTGGCATTTACTGTGTTATCATTTAAATTTGTAGATTTGATTTATAAAGTTTAAAGTTTAATAATATATATCACAACTGATTCACCCCCTTCTCAGTTGTCTTTTGAAATATTATTCCTAACAATTGGTATCAGAGAAAGTTTAACAACTTGATGTGATCCTAAAGATGACTTACTACAGGAAGGATAGTCCAAAGTTTGATCCTGAAAACTCTGACAGCTGGTAGAACAAGATGAGAACATATTTGCTATGTCTTGGAATTTATTACTGGATGAGCATAAAGAAGAATGAAAAGATACCTACTAAGGATGAATTAGAGAAGGATACTAAAGATCAGAAGAATTTATTTTCATGTAATATGGTTGCAAGGGAATCTTTGATCAATGCACTTTCAAAAGGAGAATTCACTGAAGTAAAGGACTTGGATTCTACACATAGGATTTGGACAAGATTGGAAGAATTATATATTGGAGATAAGTTTACAAAATAGGAAAAACTACAAAAATGGAAGATAAAGATGGAATCACTGAAGATGAGAGAAGAATAGAACATTAGGGCATATGGACAGAGAATTACTGAAGTGGTTACTAGTATTAGAAACTCTGGAGGTACTTATAGTGAGGAAGAAGTGATGGTGAGGATACTCAGATCTTTGACACCTACATATATAACCAAAGTATAAGCTATAGAGGAGATTATACCTTTGACACTAAACTTTACAAGAGAGATGTTGATTGGAAAGCTAAATACATTTGAGGCCGCAGAACTAGTAGACACTTTACCTAAAGTTGAGTCAACATTTAAGGGAACTATGCACAAGAACAAAAAGACCTTATCTAGAAATGCAAGCACCAGCAGTAGTGACCTAAGGGAATAACTTGGAGCCTATGTTGATGAATGGGAACATATACATGAAGAAGAAAGAAAGATAGATGAAGTTGTGACACTGATTGCTAGAAGAGAAAAGAGAGGTAAGGGAATGTTTGAAGGAAAATTACCTTTGAAATGTTTTTCATGTAACAAGATTGGTGATTTTGCATCTAGATGTCCTACAAGAGTTCCAAAGCACAAACCTAAGTTTTTCAAGTCTAAGTATTTAAAAGACAAGGAGTGTTATTATTCTAGTGAGGGTATATCTGATGATGATGATGGTGACTACGATGAAATCAAATTTATTTCTATTAAGGATGATGAACCTATGCATGAAGAAAAAGTCTTAGTATCCCGAGTTGAAAATAAAATTGAATGGGTTATAGACTGGAGATAAAAACAAATTTGTGAGTTTGAAAAGACATGATGGTGGTGTTGTCATATTTGGTGACAATACTCCTAATCTTATTATTGGAGTTGGATCTATTTCGTTGGATGGAAATACTAACACTAACAATGTATTACTTGTTGATGGACTTAAGCATAATCTGTTGAGTGTTGGACAGTTATTAGGCAAGGGTTATCAATTTAAATTAATTCATGGGAAATGCTCTACCAAAAGTAAAGCAGGAGACTTGATCACATCTGGTACTAAATCCAAAGGTAATGTATTTAAATTGAACACATTTGAAGCTTCTTTTTTTATTGCAAAGGTTGATGACAGTTGGTTATGGAACAAAAGATTTTTTCATGTTAACTTTGATAATATTGTGAAAGTAAGTATGAATAAAGCAGTACGAGATCTACCTAAAATTGTGAAGCCATCTAACACTATGTGTAGAGAGTGTGTTATGGGGAAACAGACTAGAAACACCTTCAAAAGAAAATCTTATTTAGCAAAAGGGAAGTTGGATCTGGTGCATACATATCTATGTGGTCTTGATGACATGTAATTGATTGAATGTTTGAAGATGTTAAGTTAATCACCAAAATGCAGAAGGATAATGAAAGACATTAAATTAGTTAATGGATTGTTTTTTCATTGATGTCAACTTGATATAATCTAATTGGTTATAATCAAAGTGTCAAAGACTTTAGAGAATCAGAGAGAAAAAGATTATGCTTTCTGTAATGTATAAAAGACAAGTATTCACTATGTGACTTCAAACATCGATGGTTAGTGGAACCCGAGAGATAGAGATCACCGAAAGTCAAGTCACAATGATGCTCGAGCAAGAACACCAACTAGAATTACTGACGAGAAGAATCAAAATCATAACCGACAACCAGAAACATAGTATAAACTGTCATAAAATCCTAAGGAGAATTGGAGTGTTGAGCGACACTATCAGAGAGTTAAAACTAAAAATAACTAGAGTTCACAAATGACAAAATATCTAGCTGACAAAGCTAAATATAGACTTAAGTGGTTGTTATCATTGTTTTCATTGGCAAGATAAGCCAGAGATAAGTGAATGATTTAAATCTGATTTGTCCAGTTGGCAAGAAGATCTCAGTGAGATAAAACAAGATTTTTTCTTTAAATCTAATTGGAAAGAGTTGTGGATCATGCCAAGTTTAAGAAAATCAAGATTCTAAACAACAGTGATATCATGTCTATAAAGAGACAAATCAATTCATTATAAATTGTGGGGAGTGAATGAAAAAGAGGATGCTAAGATGAAACTGATGAAGATCAAATTCATTGAGTGCTGATCAATCAAGCTAAGGAAAGAGCTAAAGTTTTCTATGGACACCGAGAAATAGAGCACAACATCACCAAGAAGAATCAAAGTGGAGCAATGGTATAATATAGATATATTGATCAGATTATTTTATGAGATTACAATAGATCTGAAAAATCTGCAAGTATAAGTTGTATATGTGAACAAATCATACTATTTCAGTCTAACCATTGATTCAGAAAGTCTCTTAACCGAGTGGGATTTAAATATCATTGCTATATTGAGATACATCCAATGGAGTATCAACAAGTTTGATCATGAAGAAAGCATGAGATGCTAGATACCAATTGACAGGCCAAGTGAGTGTTTGATCAAAGATGGTAGCATGAGATCCCCGATATCAAGTGAGAGACTAAACTTTTAAATCCTCTAACAAGATCAAACCTAACAGTGTGTTTGTAACCTTTAACAGGGTTGTATCTTCACCGATCTCACTTTAGAAGAGTAAAATTTTTGGGTTACCAGTCCCAAGTGGTTTTTCCCTTAACAGGGTTTCAATGTTAAAAATCCATGTGTCAATGTTTCTATGAGTCATTACTTTAGTGTTTTGCATTTCACATTACTTAATTGGATTGATTGGTATACTCTAGATAATTTACTGTTTGTTCGTAAATTAATAGACTAATTTTTGGTAAACATACAGTAGAAGGTTTTACAAAGCATTCCGATCATTAGAAATTTGATAAAAGTATTTGGAGGCATTCATCTTATAGGACTAAAGATAACTAGAGGCTTAATATTGTGGTACTAAGTTTAAGGGTTGATTATTGGAATAACTTGAGGCCACTGATTCACCCCCTCTCAGTTATTACTAATAGGTCCTACACGAACAAGATCATACTATGGTGAAAGGTACTTTATACTATTCGTTGATGACTTTTCTAGAATGATGTAGGTTACATACTTAAGAGAGAAATCTGAAGCATTTGACAAATTCAAGTTATTCAAAGAAAAAGTTGAGAATGAATCTGGTTTGAATATAAAGTGTTTGAGATCATACACAGGAGAGTTTACATCAGAGATATTTAATACATACTGTGAAGAACATGGAATATAAAGATAGACATCAGCCCCTAGAACTCCACAACAGAATGGGATAGCAGAGTGAAGAAACATAACTATATTAGATGCTACAAGGACTATATTGCTGGAAGGAAATGTGTCACATGTTCACTGGAGAGAAGCATTTGGGACTGCTGTGTACACCCTAAACAGAATTCATATCAGAGAAGGTACAAGTAAGACTCCTTATGAATTATGGTTTGATCACAGACCTACTGTAAAATATTTTAGAATATTTGGTAGTAAATGTTATATCAAGAGAGATGATGAGATAGAAAAGTTTGATGCTAGAAGTGATGAAGGAATCTTTCTTGGTTATTCCACTAAGAGTAAAGCATATAAATGTTTCAATCTGAGATTGAGAAAGCAAATTGAAAGAACCAATGTGAGGATAGATGAAAAGTTTTGGATTCAAGAAAGCATATATGATTGTGGTAAGATTAAAGAAATGAAAGAGGTTACTGCTGAACCTGAAGAATTTTTTATGATTGACAATGAGATTGAAGATGAAAAGACTGAAGCTACTGAGATGACGAAGACACCAAGGTATGTTAAGAAGAACCATCTCGAAGATAAAATTATTGGTGATGTAAGTAAAGGTATGATGAATAGATCTAGAGATAGAGATGAGATTTGTTTGATTTCTCAAGTTGAACCAAAGACTATTGATGAAGCATATAGAGATGAATCTTTGAATAAAGCTATGGAAGAGAAACTTGAACGGATAAAGAAAAACAATACTTGGGAATTGGTTCCAAGACCTAAGAACAAAATGGTGATTGGTACCAAATGGGTTTTTAGAAATAAGATGGATGAGGAATGAACAATGGTAAGAAATAAGGCAAGACTGGTATGTAAAGGCTATTCACAACAAGAAGGCATAAACTATGAAGAAATATTTTCTCTTATTGCTAGATTGGAAGCTGTGAGATTATTTCTTTCTTATGCTGCACATAAATACTTTAAGGTTTATCAGATGGATGCGAAGTCAACATTCTTAAATGGTGATCTAGAAGAAGAAGTTTACATTGAGAAAGCTGATGGTTTTCTTTTGACAGATGGTGGAAACATGGTTTGGACATTGAAGAAGAAAATGTATGGAATGAAACAGGCACCAAGAGCATGGTATGGAAGACTAGACAAATATATACTTTATCTTGGTTTCAGAAAAGGTAATACAGACAGTAATTTATATTAGAGAACTGATGAAGATGAAATCTTAATTGTAGAATTTTTTGTTAATGATATCATTTTTGGAGGCAATGATAAGATGAGTAGGAAGTTTGTGAAAGAAATGGAAAATGAATTTGAGATTTCAATGATTGGTGAGATAAATTTTTTTCTTGGTTTGCAAATTAAATAGAGTAAGAATGTATTTTTATATCTCAGACCAAGTATCTTAAGGAAATGTTGAAATTTTTTGGAATGGAAGATTGTAAACCTGTTGGGACACCTATGGTGACCAGACACAAACTGAATAATAATGATGAGACTCAAAGTGTTGTACAAACTAAGTACAGATTGATGATTAGAGGTCTACAATATCTAACTCAGACTAGACCAAATACTACTAATGTAGTTGGAATTATGGCTAGATATCAATAGATCCTAAAGAGACACATTTTGCTGCTGTAAAAAGAACTTTTCAGATATTTGAAAGGGACAATAGAATATGGATTGTGGTATGAAAAATTAGAAGATTTTACTTTGTAGGCTTATACTGATGCTGATTGGGCAGGTTATGTGGATGACATGAAGAGTACAAGTGGTGGTGCATTTTTCCTTGGAAAAAGATTAGTTTCTTGGTTGAGAAAGAAGCAGAACTGTATTGCTCAATCTACTACTGAGTCAAAGTATGTTGTTGCTGCAATAAACTATACACAAGTTGTTTGGATGAAACAAATACTGAAAGACATTGGAATAATTTTTGAAGAACCAGTGGTTATCCATTGTGATAATACTAGCATAGTGAATATGTTGAATAATCCTGTAATGCATTCAAAGACTAAACATATTTCTATTAAGTATCATTTCTTGAGGGAGAAGGTAGAAAATAAAGAGTTTAAACTAGAGTATATTAACACAAAGGAACAGATAGTAGATATATTTACTAAACCTTTTCCAAAAGATGCTTTTGAATATCTCAGAGGCATGATTGGGGTGGTGGCCCCTCCTATTGGTAATGAAATAATGTAGATATGCATTAGTATAGTGGATCTAAGAGCTATATCATTCTCTAGACTTGATGTATGGATCTACTCCTTAGGGGGAGTGTTTACAGGAGAATACTATGGAGTACATTTGAGTGATATTGCACCTAGTTGATGGATATGAATATTTGACAAAGCTACACCTTACAAAAGACTACAAATGAGTTATGGAACCCTTTGCCATTGCTGCCAAAGGGGGAAGGAATCTATGTGAAAACCCCTACTATTTTGAGAGATTTATGTTGAGGATATTGAGAAGAGTGTATTGAGAGAGTACTTTTGGGTTGATGCATATGGATTTTCTCATATGTTTCCATAAATGCCAAAGGGGGAGATTGTTGGATGATATCATTTTTGGGTACTGATCATGTTGTTGATATTCATGTTTTATCACTGATGTCAACATATATTTCTATGGAGGAAAAACTGGTTACTTGACTGGAAGAAGTGTATGGACACTATACAGATGATTCAGAATAATCAAAGTTGGATTAATTCCAAAGGATGTGTTTTGACCTTATTCCTAATTTTTCTTGGCTTTATGTTTCATATTGCGGATGTTACATTTGATTTGGTGAAGTCTAGTTTCTGGACTGTAACTGTGATTCTAGACAGAGTAGGTCTCTGTGTTTTGGGTATATCTTTCTAGAAAAGATATTTCAGATGAAGCAAGATTACTAGTGGACAACAGACATATATTGGGATAATGGGTTGAGTTTGATTGTTGTTTGATGATTGGTGACGTTAGCTGTGGCATGTATTATGAAGAATACCTATTTGGTGGTCGACTTCAGACATGTAGTGTGTAAAATGAATTGTGAGCATGTATTGTAGATCTGGAAGTATAAGTGATGTATTAAATTTGATGTTTACTTGTTATAGGTACCGTGTGTATCTTAGCAAGGGGTTATATAATTATTTGTACATAGGAAAGCCTTAATTAACCAACCTGATTAATTATTTGTATATTAGGAAAGCTTAATTGACCAAACTAATGAATTATTGTAAGAGGGTATATATGAATGTTCTTTTCTTTTGAAAAGGTGTGACATAGATTGAAAAGAAGAGAAGTGAAAGATGCAAAGCTTGTTTGACTACTAAATGTAGACCAGAGTTCATAAGAAGAGTACTTCATTGGAACTTACCAAGCAAAGAAAGTTTGTATCAGATAGTTCACTGGATTGTGTATTTTCTATATACACTTATTCATATTGTGAATCCTTGAGGGTGGATTTAACCTTCTTTTGGTAGTGTGCCTTGGCAGTGATCCTACTATTTCTCTTGACTCCTAACAGGGTTTGTCTCCTAACAGGGACTATGTACTGTAATGTTGTAACAAGCTCCTAATAGGGCTAAATCGTTTAACAAGGATACTATACTCTCACTACATTATTTGTGGCTGTTAATTCCCACCAGGGTTTTACCTTTAACATGGTTTCCTCAACAAAAATATTGTGTTATGGTGTTGGCATTTACTGTGTTATCATTTACATTTGTAGATTTGGTTTATAAACTTTAAAGCTTAATAATCTATATCATAACTGATTCACCCCCCTCTCAGTTGTCTTGTGGACTATTATTCCTAACAAGAGGTCTTTAAATATTTCTACTATTGAAGACCATGATTTGAAATTTGCATCTAACATCTTTTCCTACCAAGTATTCTAATCATCTTGAGTGGACAATGTACCTTGTGGAGCTATTGATCTGGCTTAAAATATTGTAAAGAAAGATATGCAGATTGATCTATGTGAGATACTATTAAAATAATTTGAAGACAGCATGAATACTATAAGTAAATCCAAGAAAAATACATTCAAATTTGGCTCACTACTGGTATGCATATACTTTTACTTTGATAACTTTTTTCCATCTATTCAAAGTGTAAAATGCAATGATGATAAACCAGTCATCTATCAAATAAGTGAGTGCATTCAGAGTCTAGGAAAGAATTTTGACATTATTGTGAATGACTACTTCACCAAATTATAAACAAGAATGCATCAGACATTTAGAGTTCCACCTCAGATAACTGAGAAATATAACGATTCTATTTGTTTTGAGATAGACACCAACTCATATATTATCAACACAGTCGAGCCTAGGAGCATATGTCTAGATCCTATGGTATACAAGATGGATATAGACATTGTATCTAAAAAAATTGAGACTATGTGTAGACACCCTAAAATGGACATACTTGCGACCTTACATTAAAACACTAATTTTCATCTATTAATTTGTGGTTTTTTAATCATTAATTAATCATATATTTCTTCTAAATCCATTCCCCAAATTATTTAAATCATTCCCCAAAATTAATTAAATAATTAATTTTATTTAATTAAATAACCTCAATTAATTAATCTTCATTATTTAATTAAAATTAATTTCATAAATTTTAAATTTATAATTCAAACATATTAATGAATTCTTCCAATTAAATTAATTTAATTTTGCTCAATAATTCAATTCTAAATAAAAGAGAATTCAATTATCACATGTTTGAATAATTTAATTACAAAAATCAATTAAATATTCAAATAAATCATTTCTCAAGTTCAAAAAGGTAACTCATGATCAACTTCTCAGTTAACTAAGGCATTACGTCTTCTCTCCAAGTTGAAGAGGTGGAGTAACTAGTTGCTTCTCAGTTAACTAAAACATTACCTCTTCTCTCCAAGTTGAAGAGGTGGAGTTTACTAGTTTCTCCTCAGTTAAACTAAAACATCACCCCTTCTCTCCAAGTTGAAGAGGTGGAGTTTATTGGTTTCTCCTCACTTAACTAAAACATAACTGCTTCTCTCCTAGTTGAAGATGTGGAGTTTACTGATTGCTTCTCCAGTTCCTTTTGATCTCAGCCATTCATTCTCTAATCTCTGGGATCAATCTCAACCATTCAAATCATTTTCCATATTCTATATGATCAACCCTTCACAACCATTTGAAGGATCCAGGATTTCAAGCTTCTGTGCACACTTACTCTGTAATATTCTCATATGAAGCATCAAAGCATTCATGTGATCATTATCGATATTATTTACTCAACACTCCCAAGTCATAGACACTGTCGATACCAATACTGAGCACCACACAAAACATTTTATAAGTAGCAGAGAGAAGCAATAGAAGCCTCAAGCACTGTGGTTTGCATTCATTTGTTTTCCTCTATCTTTTCTTTTTATTTTATTGTTCATAGGTTCGTTCTTAGTATTTTCAATTGTTTACCACCATTGCAAATCGGTGCTACTAACCCTTGTTACTGAGCGTGCAAAACCACAACATATACATTTTGTTTAGCCCGACATGAGTTGAACAACCCAATAATTGCTTGAAGATGACAAACAAAATTTCCCAGCGTCAGCCGTATGACCGTAGATTTCTATTTTCTTAATTTTTTTGATAAACTTACAATTTCACAATTGACAAAACTTTTCCGCAATCGACTAATTTAATGTGGCAATCAATTTGTGGGTTCCACAATCATTTTTTATATCTTTCTATATTTGTTTATGGTATTTTTCCCTAATTTATTGATCTATTTCATAAGCGCCAGAAGAATTTTGCAATTGGCAAAAGATTACCGCAATCGATAGAATATTACCACAATTGACATTAATTTACCGCAATCACCTGCCAGAATTTAACAATTTTTGTATTTGATCAATTTATTAATCATATCTTATTAGTTTCTTAGTTTCTGTACAGCAATGAGAAAATGAAATATGGCCCTAAGGATAATCAGACGAACCCTTGGTTCTAGATCACTAAGAAAAGCCATAAGAAGAACCACTAATTATCATACACAACAAAGGGAAATCTGGGCAATCATAGTAGAAGATCAAAGCGAATCTTTCAACAGGTATCTAGATTCTCTCCAGAATTTTTCAGCCAAGTACAAGGTTACCATTAGCCTTAACAATCTTAACAATCCTGGAGTTGCTGAATATTATTCATTTGATTGTTAGAAGGTTTCAGTACTAATCACTTTTTTGACAGCTTGTGGCGAGGCAGTTTAACAAAGAAACCTAAAATAAACTCATTTCTCATTTTTGGTGCTTAAAAATAAAAGTGTATATAAACATCACAATCTCACTTTTCCAATTTGGTGCTTAAAATTGACATGGTGGTTAATAGTTGAACCAAGGCAAAAAATCTTTGAATTTGGTGCATTAAAATTGGACAAGCAATCTTCATCTACTTTGGGCTTAAAACTAAACACGCATGCATGTATAGATGATAGCTTAGTTCACACTTGAAATTTGGGTGCTTAACTGATTAACCTTGTGTCTTGAGTCATTAGTGCGCTTGCACAAATCTGTTAGATTAACAACCTTTATACTTTTTTAGAAAGGCCTATATGGGGAAAGAACTTCTTCCTCAGAGGATGACCTTAAATTGGTAATCCTTCTGATTGGTATATAAACAAGACACAAGCCGAAGATCCATTTTATATCTAGCCAAACTCAGGCAAGGTGTGTTGATGATAGCCTTGATCAGGTGAAGTATCCCTAAGTAGCCAACATGGTCAACTAGGCTTTTATGTGAATCACACACATACACACCAATTGGATAGATTCCACAGACCCTACTACAAACCATTAATTAGAGACCTACCCATTTCACCTCCGAACAAGTGTCTTATTATAGTGCAAGGGGTTGCAGAATTCTCCACTAACATTCCCAACATATGTGTTTCAGGATATTGTGTTGATGAAAGAGATCTTCATTAGCACAACAAAAATATTTGGCAAAAAGAAAAAAACATGGGCACCTACATCATGCATCTTTGTTTCCTATCAGTGTGATGATTGTTGTGTGAGACAATGAACATCAAAGTATTGGGCCTATAATATTTCATCTTGAAGCTAAAAGTGACCTAGATTAATCTAACTATCTTTTTTTGGACCATGTGAAAACATTGCAACTTGGAAAAGTTGTAGGACATACATATTTCATTCTTGGATCTTCAAAACACTCTATCTATGTGCTTGCTTGTATGATTAGTTTCAAAAATGCAAAACCAGCATAAAAAATTGTCAGAACGAGTCAAACATGTTTGAGGTCTAGTGTGTCAAACATAATCTATTCCAGAATTGCATCACTATTATGAAGATATCATTTTTAAAAACTGTCACACTTTTCCACAACTGATGGATTTTTTTTGCAATTGACGAAGCTTTACTGCAATTGAGACCTTTAATTCCATAATTGATCCTTTAATTTCTATAATCACTAAAAATTTACTACAACTGACCTAGCATTCTTCCATAACTAGTGGAATTTTTCTGCAATCGACCTATCAACCTATGCATTTATTCTATCAGAAAATTTGGATTCCTCTGCCAGCACTCTAAATTTTTTATTAGTCTAAAAACCTTGGAAAATATTCCCCATTTCATGTGAAATATTAGTGACCACATCCTAGGAAACAACAAATATTTTTTTGTGAATCTCAAAACATTAAAGATCATCCCTCTTTGACAATTTGACTATTGTTTAAACATTGATAGTTCACAGGTTCAGGCTAGATTATCTTGATCCCGTTATCTCAACTTCATCAATCTCTATCAACAACTTTGTCTCATCTAAGGAAAGAATTATAATCAATATCTTACATCACCAAATCTATGAGATCAAGAGAAGTCAAAAACTGTTCCTAGACTTACCCTTGTCAAACATAACTTGAACTCTCCTCAAGATGTTATCCTTGTTTTTTTTAATCTTTATATCACTTATTTTAGTTCAAAAACTTGGATAACACCATGTCTCTCACACCCTATGGAGGACCTTATACTAGGTCGAAGGCTATAACTCAACCCGATGAATCCAATATTAATCACTTTCCCCCCTGTGAAATAGAGCAAGAGGATGACCCATTCAGAAACACTAATCCTTGTCTTTACATGAAAATATACATCCTATTTGTCATGGTCCCTATAGACCAACCATGTTTAAATATGTCACAAAGGAGGAAATCAAATACATAGAGAAAGATTCCTATTCCGCACAAGTAGTTGATATTATTGTGGAGAGAAACCCAAAATATTCCTATCCATGTTGATTAAAAAGGGAGTGAATCTCCCCGCTGAATTCAACATGTCAACAATATGGCCTGAGAACCCTCTAGTAAGGAAAAGAAAAAATTGAACCTCTCAAATGGATCTTGTGATATTCCAAATTTTGTCTTTTCCATCATCAACGACAATGACATCAGTGCAGACTGTGTCAAACCAAACTAGTTCTGCCACTCAAGCTAGCACATCATCTGCGAATATCATAATGGGCTCCCAACTGAGTGTACCCCTGGTCACTATTTTATCTCAAGCATCAACCTCATGGCCTTTTACATGAAGCACTCATGATGTGTCATCAATTTGACAAACAAGCAACAACCCATTTGTGACTTCTCAGACACTTAGTATATCCCTGCTAGTTTTTGGCTACATACTTTTCTCCCACATGGTTCAATCTCTATGGGCCTGAAATTTAGTTAATGTTCACCAAAGGCTACACATTTATTCCTATAGGGATCCCAACAACAACAACAATCGAAACATTAACAACAACAACAACAATCTTGGACTAATCAAATTCCCCTGTATCAGAATAACACATTGGGAAATCAATACCAAGTCCCAAGGACTAGATCATATGTACCAACACAAGGAACATAGATGTGAAGCCTTATACCTACCACAACACAAAGATTGAATGTTGGGAAAATTCCTCAATCTCAAATAGACATGCTGATACAATAAGTGAAAGGTCTACAAACACAAATGATGGACATGCAAAATCAGGATCAAACAAAGTCCTACACAAAAGAGAACTTGTACCCATACCCATTTGATCACTCATTGCACATGTCTCCATTTCCCACTGCTTAGTTCCCAAATTTTAAAAATATAGAGGTATTACCAACCCTTTAGTATATATCTAAGTATTCTTTGCTAGCTGGATTGAGGTTGCACATGATGAAACTTACCTAATGTGACTATTTCTGCAGAGTCTAACTGGACCAACAATGGAATGGTTCTAACACCCACCCCATGGAATTCAGTCTTGGGGAGAATTGGATGAAATTTTTATTTCTCACTTCCATCATAACATCAAATGCAAGGTCATCATCAAGGACCTCTACAACATGAAGAAAAAAGATGACAAATCCTTTGTTAAATTCTTAGAAAGGTGGAGGAACACTACAAATAGAATAACATATGATGTGTGAACAGGACCTCATTGTCATGTTTGTTTACAATCTAATCCCAGATATGTCATTCAACATAGAATTAAAGATCTCTCCAAACCTCAAGCAACTCAATGAATGAGGATTTTGATGTGAAAAAAAACTTGGTCAAGAGAGGAATCCTACCCAAAAAAATGAAAAAAAATGCAATAGATAAAGCCAAATGGTGGAATAAGAAAAATAATGTCACCAATGATTGTGTCATTAACATAAAAAAAGTAAACTATGCTCGACCCAAGGTTTCACTACAAGGAGCACCCATGAAAAATTAGAAACCCATGGTGCACACTTAGCTGGAAAATACTCAAATTCAAACACCCACTATTCAAGTAGAAGTTGTTTCCAACAACCAACCCAATACACAACACCCACAAAGATTTCCCTTTCCTAAATGTGACTACACACCATTAGGAGAGTCAATAGAGTTAGCCTTGAAAAATCTGATTCAAACCAATAATATCACTCTGCCTGAAATTAGAGAATATGAACATGGTGTTGTGAAAACCACGTGGTGGAATGATAAGGAGTTTTGTGAATATCATTAGGTAAAGGGATACAAGACACCCAAATTCTACCAATTGAAAAATTTCATACAAGATCTAATTGACATAGGGATTATCGATGTCACAAATACCCAATCCAAGGGTATAGCCAATCACACAATCTTCAATGATACATTCCATGATCATAACAAAGAGAAAGATTCTACATCTAGTAGATAGTCTAAACAAGTGAATTATACCTATTCTAACTTTAATAGCACCATCAATTGTATTAATCCTTCAGATAGCCACGTGGCTACAATTACTACCAGAGATCCCTATGCCAAATGTACTGTCACAATGCAACATTCTAAGTTTTTTTTGCAAGGAGTATCTTCCACTTCAGCTACACTAGCTAATCCTCCAACATCCTCCAATCCAAAAACTAGTCTAGTGGATTAGCTATAGTGCACACCTACCCAAATCTCCATGTTTGACCTTTTGCGCATATCCCTATAGCATAAGAAAGCTCTAGATCAAACCCTTCAAAAAGAAGATGTCCCACGGGACATAACTCCATATAATTTCCAAACCATGGTAAATTACATCGCTTCCAACAAGAACACTACCTTTGTAGACCATGACGTGCCATTGCACAAGCCTCTACATAATGATCCCCTACATTTTCTTATCCACTTTCATAAACACACAATACGAAGAGTCCTCATTAATGGTGGGGCTGGGTTAAACATATGTACTCTGAAAGTAATAAAAGACTTGGGCTATTCCAAATCTAGCATTTATATCACTAGGAGGATAAATATCAGGGCATATTATGAGGAGAAAAGATCATTAAAAGGTATCCTCATGATGCTAGCCAAGATAGGCCCTATCATAAAGAACACCCCATTTCAAATCCTAGACCTAGATTTGGGGTATAACATGTTACTTGGAAGCCCATAGATTCATGAGATGGAAGTTGTCCCTTCAACATATCACCAGTGTATCAAGTTCCTATAACAAGGGGAAGAGATAATAATTGAAGGAGATCCAAACCCATTCTAATACTGCAACACCATAAGAAGTAGTAGAGATAATCAAGTGGATTCGAATCAAGAAGCAAGCATTACTTCCGCCTTAGATTCTACTCCGAAAGACATACCAAGAGAGGTGGGGAATATATCAATCAAGGATAAAGGGTGTGTTGAGTATAGCTATGAGGAATCTTTTACCATCACTAACATGCCTCAAAATCCCAGGTCATATGGCATGCCCTGACTGGTGGAGACACATGAAACTCCTAAACTAGTTCTATTCAAATGTCCACCAACCATATTTGTCAAATGGGGGGACATAGTTGAAGAAAACCCTTTCAATTTCATGGACATCAACACTTGGTTCTATAAAGACACTAAAGACACACCTCAAGAATAGATACCTTTGTCACAATTTGGGGGTGGTTTCACTATCCTACAAAAATTTGGATATGATGGTAAGACTGGTCTGGGGGAAAGACAACAAGGCTTAATGGAACTGTCTTTACAACCTACCCAAAGAAACAAAAGAGGGTTAGGCTATGGAAAAAATAGAACCAACACTAGTATCCGAGTGTAGATGTCCAAAAATATTAATATTGTTATTAATATTATTTTCCCTCTTATTCCTCTAACTATTTAATTCAATCAATTAAATAGTTTCATTTATCAATAGTTTAAATACTATTCTAATGTATTTCATTTAAGTACATTTGTCCCATGAAATTCCCTTTTTAATAAATTTACATTTATTAAATCCTCCATTTTCCAAATTCTTCTAAACCATAATTCATTCAAATTTAATTTGAATAATACCCTAAAAACCTAGCTAGGAACCTATTAATCCTACCCTAAAGCCAACCCTATTCTTACCCTACTCCCATCACCTCATTTCCTAAGTATACTTCCCGACCTAACTATCCTTTAACCATGCTTAATGGGTGATTCCTAACCTTTTTAAGGTTAATTTAATGCTCACCCACATGGGGAAATTCTCTCCAAAATGGGCACCCATTCCTTTTTAATTCCTTCTTACAACTTTGTCTCCCCTTTTGAAATATTGAGCTACTCAATATTAAATGCCAATTTTGACTCAAAATTGGCCTTCTTTTCAAGTCTATGTGTCTCCTATGTGGCTCTTATGTGGATTCCACATAGGTTCCACTTCATCCAAGCCTCTTCCTATCTCCAAAAACTCTATAAATAGAGGCCTTCTCCTCTCATATTTCCATCTCTTATTGTGCATTGTTATTATGTTAGAATTGCTTTAGAATTCATAGTTATTTTCATGCTTATGTTCTTAGTTTCTAGTTTTCATGCTGTGCATGCTTAAATCACTTAGAAATCACATGCTAGGTTTCAATTTGGTGAATGAATCTTGTTTTCCATCTAGCATATGCATATCATCTTCTTAACTAGCTTAGAGTATCATCCTTTTGAAAGATTTGAGACTAGTTCCTTATACTAGTTCTTG
>MU227106.1:1310120-1325504 GCA_018584345.1 Thuja plicata
TTGTCTCCCCTTTTGAAATATTGAGCTACTCAATATTAAATGCCAATTTTGACTCAAAATTGGCCATCTTTTCAAGTCTATGTGTCTCCTATGTGGCTTTTATGTGGATGCCACATAGGTGCCACTTTATCCAAGGCTCTTCCTCTCTACAAAAACTCTATAAATAGAGGCCTTCTCCTCTCATATTTTCATCTCTCATTATGCATTTTTATTATGCTAGAATTGCTTTAGAATTCATAGTTATTTTCATGCTTATGTTCTTAGTTTATAGTTTTCATGCTTTCCATGCTTAAATCACTTAGAAATCACATGCTAGGTTTCAATTTGGCGAATGAATCTTGTTTTCCATCTAGCATATGCATATCATCTTCTTAACTAGCTTAGAGTATCATCCTTTTGAAAGATTTGAGACTAGTTCCTTATACTAGTTCTTGAATTCTTTCATCTTATCAATCTTGCATTTTGCATTGGGATTCATTTTATTTTGTGTGTTTGAGAGAGAACACCTACATCCTATCAAGAAGAGAAAATCAAAATGAGTAAAATAGGGTGCATGGTTACTTATTTTTAGCTTAATCTGATGTTGTGTTGAGTTCTTTGTTGCTTGCTTTCTTTTTTCATATGATTTTGAATTGATGTGCTAACCCACTAATGTTTTCATGTTTGACCTTGCTCCCAACAGGTTGAATATTTTCCTCATACTACACATAGATATACCCATAGACCAAGAAAAATTGTAGAATTAAACCAGGGGCAAAATCTGGAACATGCCCTAATCAGCAGTATACTCCAAGGGTTATCCATCGGAAGTGGAAACCTCTTATAGCCAACTGAAACTTAATCAAAATATCCAGAATGATGTACAAAGTGATAAATCTAATGAGAATTATAGCATGACCTATTCCCATGAGTATGAGTGGTTATCCCTTCATAATTCTGAGTCACCCATCCCAGACTATTCCTCTTAGTTCGTCAGTACTATACACCTTAAATAAATGTTTGACCAAATGACCATAGAAGATAAACCATGTATTGATAAATATATCAATTTTGATCCCTTAAGTGGTGCGTCTATGTCCCATTCCCATTTTTTTCAAAACTATCACCGTAGTCCCATTCATCCAAGCATAGTCATCCGCCTACATGGAACTTTCTCTAGTCTACCCCAAACTGATAGAATGGGACCAACAAGGACAACCTGAAAGATCCTTTTGAGAATGATGAAACCATCATAAAATTCATGGGACTTCGAGAAGGCATACCATCAGGAGACCACAAAGAAGGCTTCTCCTTTAACCTAGATAGGTTGGCGTACTTTGGGGAGGAGGATCCACTTTCTAGTCATAAAATGAAAATCAAAAGAAAAAAAGAATAGTCAGTAAGTGAAAACCGCAAGGCACTTCGGATTATATATCTAATCTAATGCCAGTAATCAAACACAATGGTCATATATTTATATGCACATATTTTAGAGGTTTTAATAAAGCTTGTCCCAAGGACAAATTTCCTCTACCAAACATTGACATGAGAGTTGACCTAACAATAGGGAATCAAATATTATCACTCATGGATGACTTCTCTAGATATAACCAAATCAAGATTGCACCAGAGGAGAAACACAAGACAACATTCACCTGTGCCGGGGGCACTTAGTATTGGAATGCAATGCCATTTGGTCTAAAAAAAGCAGGTGAAACTTATCAAAGGGAAATGAGCACAATATTTCATGATCCGATTCATAAAATAATGGAAGACTATATCGATGAAATACTAGCCAATTCAACGCTCAGGGAAACTTACCTATAATGTTTGGGCCTAATATTTGAATGAATGTAGGAGTACAAGGTCAGACTAAATCCAAAGAAGTGTGTATTCATAGTTACTGCTAGGAAGCTCCTTGGATTCATTATATCACATAGAGGAATCAAAGTGGACCCAAAAAAGGTCAAGAACATCCTTGACATGCCACCACCAAAAAATCTGAGGGACCTAAGGGGTCTACAAGGCAGTCCACAATCCATCAGGTGATTCATTTCCCAAGTAGCAGACAAGTGTCACCCATTCCAACACCTACTGCATAAAGATGTGACCTTTATATGGATATAACAATGTGAGAAAGAATTTCAAACCTTTAATGATTATATATTGAATTCTTCTATCTTGGTGCCACCCATTCAAGGAAGGCCACTACTCTTATATATCTCAACAATGGAGTCAACACTAGGTGTTCTCTTAGCACAACACAATGACCAAGGAAAGGAGAGAAAAATTTACTACCTCAAAATAACATTGGTGGGCTACGAGATAAATTATTCAACAGTTGAAAAGTCATGTATTATAGTTGTCTTTTCTTCCTAGAAGTTACAATATTACATGATGAGTCATCAAACAAAGATAACAACACACATTAATCCCTTGAATTACTTGTTGAGTAAAGTAGCACTAACACGTCAACTCACCACATGGGTCATGATCTTAAGTGAATTTAACATAGAGTACATGGATAAAAATGCTATCAAAGGGAAAGTAACTATAGATCAACTAGCAGAGGCACCAGTACAAGGTCATCATCCTATAGTGTTCAAATTTCTAGATGAATCCATTCTCACAACATAATCAGAAATAGAGGTTTGACAACTATTCTTAGATGTGTCATATACAAACCATGGTGTAGGAGTAGGGATAGTGCTCATTACTCCAAATAATGATGCAATTCCTAAGTGTTTCCAACTCAAATTTCCATGCACAAATAACATATCTAAGTATGAAGCTCTAGTCATCAGATTGAAGACAACTATATAATGGAGGATAAAGAACCTAAAAGTCTATGGTGATTTTGAATTGGTCATCAGCCAAGTAAACAATGAATACATGAAAAAAGATGAGAAAATGATCCCATATAGAGAGTTGATGGACAAGCTGTAGGATTATTTTCATTTCATTGTATTCGAGCAGGTGCCGAGAGTTCAAAACAAAGAAGTGAATGTGATGGATACTATAGCATCCTTGATCAAAATTCTGGGTAATGAGACCAAATTCCAATTTATGGTAGAGAAATTAATGATACTGAAATATCAAGCTCCAATCACACAGTCAACCTATGTCCTCATTGATTCTGAGTCCCCTTGGTACCATGACGTATACAATTACCTCTAAAATAGTACCCTACCACCTGACTTAGAAAGAAGCCAAAATAAGTCCCTCATCCACCAAGCCTCTAGGTACACCTTTCTTGCTAGTACTCTATATAGAAGAAGTCTATATGGAATGCTTTTATGATGTCTCACTTACATGGAATCCCAAAGAGCCTTGTATGAGGTACATGAAGGAATTTGTGGGGCCCACACAGGTGGAAATAGTTTGATAAAGAAGATCATATGAATGGGATACTAATGGCCCATAGTAGATACCAATGCTAACAAAAATGTGCAAAGGTGCTGACAATGTCAGATTCATGGAGATCTTATCCATGCACCAACTCAAAATCTCAACCCCATCACTTCACCATAGCCATTTTCTAAATGGGGATTGGACTTAGTGGGTAAAATTACACCAACATATTCTAATGGTCACAAGTACATCATTACAAAGATGAAGTACTTTACCAAATGGGTCAAAGCAATTCCTCTCACATACATCACTGGTAAGAAAATGTCAATGTTCATATTAAACAACATCATCTGTTGATATGGAATCCCTCAAACCATACTCATAGATCATGGTACACCTTTTCAAAATCAAGATGTTGAAGATCTCTGTGACAAATTATAGATAAAGAAAGGTTTCTCTTCATTCTACTATCCCCAAGGGAATGGACAAGAAAAATCTACTGACAAATCTATCCTAGAGATCTTAAAGAAAACAATCAATGAATCAAGGCGAGACTAGGTTTTGCAGCTCAGTCCCACGCTATGGGAATATAAAACTAGTGTGAGAACCCCTACATGAGAAACTCCATTCTCACTAGTATATGGATCAGAGATAGTCCTACTCCTTGAAGTTGAAATATGATCACTTATAATCTCACTAAAGAACATCATTTCAGATGAAAACTACATAGTAGCTAGACTCAATAAATTGGAACTGTTGGATGAGAGAAGACAAAATGCACTCAATCACTTACAAGGCTATCAGAATCACCTTAGAAGAAACAATCACAATAAGGTTATACTATGAACCTTTGAGGTAGGAAATATCTTCCTTATGGAGAATCAAAAGAACCAAGTAGAAAGGGTTAAACTAGGAAAGTTCAAGCGTAATTGGCTAGGACTCTACGTCATCATAACATCATGAAAAGGTGGATCATCTCAATTGGAAACTCAAGAAGGAGATCATCTCCCTAGTTACATCAATAGCATGCACCTCAAAAGGTTCTACACCTAAGGCCTTGAGGCCAAGGGAATATATCTAACATCTAGAAAATACAAAAAAATCAAAAAATATAAAAGGTTACCTTGGTGAAAACATGGCAAACAGGCGCCTTGGCTACAACAAGAAAAATTCAAAAAAGAGTGTATAGTCATAAAATATAAGCACTTCCATTTTAGAATAGTTTATCTCTCTGAGTAAATGGTTTGGGGTCATGTCAACCATCTTGAATGGGTCTTTGACTTGGATCTAGCTATCCCCCCTGTTCTGCCCCATTTCCCACTTTTCTCCGCCCTCTTTCTGGCATCCTAAACTGCAAACCTGAGATTTTTGACCTCATGGTCAAAATTGACCTTTCTAGGTCAAGGTCAGCCTCGACCCTGACCTAGGTCTAAATTGACCTCAATTCTAACCCAGGGTCCAAATTTCAAGTTTTCGTGGTTTCTGGATGTCGGGCTTTGAAAAGATTTAATTCCCGCTTCTCTGTCAGCTAATTCGGTCTTCGGGGAAATGAATCTTGAAATTATATTTAATATATGTACACTTCTAGGGATATATGTCTAATTGGAATTTAATTCTCCTATGTAGGCCTCTCTATAATATTGTGCCCTAGGTTCATATATAATGAAACCTTCTCTCATTTTTCTCTGAGATTTGGAACCATAAATCATCGACCAAGCAAGAACGATCAAAGTGAAATCTAAGTGTGAAGAGAAAGCTAAGAAGCAATCATCTAATCTCAAGAATTCAAGCACTCAAGCACCTTCAAGCATTCAATTCATCAAGGAGATCCATTGGTAGCCATTAAAGGATTCAAGTTCTATGGAGCCTTCTTGTTGAAGATTTATCCATCCACATTCCTCCAAGCCTCTTCCTATTCAAAGATACATTCAAGATTGGTGTTCAAGACCTACAGTCAATTTATTTGAGACATCCTACATCCAAAATTCTACATTCTACATTCTTTTGGAGCACAGATACCTGTGGATCCATGAATTTGAATCCACCACAAGGATTTATATACGAGAAAGGTGAATTTGTTCATTTACTTTTTTTACTTATGCAATTTCAATTCAATTATGAGGTTAATTCCAAATCTAGGGTTTGACCAAGGAAACCCCCGTCACCCCACCCCCAACAAATAATTTTTCTTGCAAGGACAGGTTCAGAGCAATCAATCAAAGTACAGATTCAAATACCCTTTTCGGCAAATTGTCAAGATCTGAAAATAGATTTTCTATCGGACTGTGTAGGTCAGAATCAGACATTCTAGGTCAGAATCAACATCCTGTTCTAGGTTAGAATTGGAGATTCTAGGTCAGAATCATAAATTTTGGGTCAAAGGTGACATTAATTTTTGGGTTAAAATCATGCCTATGCCAGATTCCAAAAAGATTTTTAGGTTTTCTTCATCTCTACATTTCTATTCCAGATTCGGTTGTAGAATTTCTAGAAACTCCGTGCAGACACCCGAAAATAACATTCTTCATATATGTTGCATTTTGAGGTTAGTACTTGTATTCAATTCATTTCAATTAAAGTTTTAATCTTCCTAAATCTATTACACACTCTCTTCTATAAAATGGAAGTTAGGGTTTTTCTCTTTATATCTATCCTTAATAGGTTGATTCATTTATGAATTGATCCTTCCTTTGGGGTTAATAAATTTGGATCTTCCATTTATGAAATTTGGGATTAAGAGGACAATCTTACTGTCTCCACTATTCCTACATCACATTCAATATATATACATCACACATCTTTTACTCTTTACAAAGAGAAAATTAAAGAGAAACACAATCACTCTCTTAGTAAAAAACCTGGTAAACAGGCTCCAAGTGTTCAATCCCACTTCACCATCAGTGAGCTCCAAAAGATCAAAGCTTGTGCTCCCCGCATGAAAGATTAAGTACCCATGCTATTTTAAAAGACTTGAAAAATCCCTAAAAATCTTAAAAAGTCATAAAAAAATCCTAGAAAGAGTAAAATTTCCTGAAAAAAATCAATCATCATAAAAAAAATCAAATATTGCAAAATTTCAGCAATAAAACCAACCTTGTTATCAACAAGTGAATGATGATCAAACAGTGAATCAATTGTCAAAACTGTAAGTATCACAAATCAGCAATGGACTCATATGACTCAGCTTTATCAGCTATCCAATCTGTCAACAATCAAATCAATCAATCTTCAAATCAAACTATCAATTATCTTATACAGTGATGGATATACTCAAAACTAGACAAATTGGTCTTATATGAGTCATCCATTCCTAAAACCAGACACAATCAAGCAATCAAGGATCAATAAAACTGTTGACTAGGTCAGTCATGTAAGTCAGTTGCTAGTTTTTCTTTCACGATTATGTTCTTACACTACTCAAAGAATACCACCAAGTGATGAGAATAGCTATGATGGATCATGATACTACTTTCTTTGATTGTTTTTTGAGGACTACTTCAATTTTATTATGGGGAAATGATGATTCAGGGTAAAGGCAATGGGAGTTGTCACACATCTGGCAGCCATGTAGTTCCATGATCTGAGCTAACCCTTGGAAAAGGATTGAACAAACCTTTTTTGTTATCTTCTTGTTGTTACCAAGGAATCATAGAAGTATCCAGATGGTCTATATCTAGGTACATTGGGTTTTCTCTTTGGTAATTTTCTTTTTCTTATTGGAAATCATAGTGGTATCCAGATGGTCAATATCTAGGTGCATTTGGTTCTCCTTTGTATCAGAGATGATAGAGGTATCTGGATGGTCAATATCTGGGTGCATCTGGTTCTCTTTCTTTTCATCATAGATCATAGCAGTGTCTAGATGGTCAATACATGGGTTCATTAGGTTCTCTTTCTATTTAGTTTCTCTGCTTCTTGTTATCAGAGATCATAGTGATATCCAGATGGTCAATATCTGGGTGCATTTGAGTCTCTTCCTTTTCACAATAAGGCACAATGATGAATAAAAATTGGAAAATATGGCAGCGACTTGGTTTCATCGCTCTATCTTTCATTTGGTCCTTTCCTATCATAGTTCATATATCACTAACTTACTTCTAACTAAAACATGCATTTACTCAAACGCATGGTACATTTTAGGATTGCATTCATTTATTGCATAAATAAAATAAAAACATGTATACATCATCAATAGATCATATAGATATGCATTCATCATAAGAACCATCCTACATACATATGTCAATAGCATAGGTAAGTAAAGATCATACATCTAAGAGTCTGCATAATAGAATCACATCAAATGCATATAAACATAAAGCATCTCATAAAGTGCATCAACATATATAATACATATAGAAATAAACTACACATCATATAAAATCATGTCATAAATAAAGCATCTCATATAACATATGTCTGAGTATAATGGACGGTCACAAGTCTCCATAATGGTGATAAACATAAATTTCTATAAATATCAATACATCATGGATACAAAATTAGTATATCATTAGTATGGATCAATACAAAAAAATGGTACACCAAGGTACACAATGAATAAGGCTGCAAAAGTTACAACAAGTGCTACTCCCACCCTTGCTGCTAGGTGGATGAGGGGGTGACATATTAGGTCTTGGCCTTTGGTGCTATAATAGATCTTTGACCACACCAGTACTCTATGATCACTCAGCTCTACTAGATCTTTTAAAGGTAGTATAGCTGGGAACCCATTTAGAAGAGTTAGCGATGCCCTCATAGTGGTGCCACTAGTAATCAATGTCTCTCTAGGCCTCACATCCTTATCCCTAAAAATGGTTAAGAACCTCCCGGTGAGGTAGATCCTATACACCATCTATGAAATATATAACATATAAGAGATCTTTTCTCTCCCTCGCCTCTATAACAGTAACCCGAACCTCCACAATAGTGACCCAACTCTTAGCAGTAGCGACCTCGGTCTCCAAGGATGTAGCTCGTGCCTCTAAGGTTTCCAATCTAACCCAAAAATTAGCTATCTCCTAGGTCAACCTCTCCACTCCTAATGAATGATAATCATGTCCACTCATGGCCACATCCATCTGAACCTCCTCTAATAGCCCTCTCAACCCCTAACCTCTGACCACCTAGAAGTCCTCCTCACTACTCTCACTTCCACTGTTGCTGCCACCACTAGTGCTACTAGATATAGAGGACCCCAACCCAACCTCCACCATATCAACATCCCCTTCCTACCCTATCTCCTCAATCCTCTCCTCCTTCCTCCTCCTCACCCTCATGAAAAGATGAGGTCCCTCCTCCTCCATCTCCTCCTCCTCCTCCTCCAACACAACCATCAATCCCACCTGACTGGAACTGCCAACCTGCCCACTCAAATGAACGCTCACCCTAGGGACACCACCTCTAGTCCTAACACCCACACCACTCTTCCCAGTATCAATATCATCATCATCACCCCTACTGTGACCTCCATGCCTATCTCTCCCTCTGTCCCTACCTCCCCCTTTCTCACCCCCCATCCTCCACCTCTCCCACCATCTCTCCCATCTATCCCCCATATGTCCCTCCATCTGTCCCACCATATCTACTACCATCCCTCCCTCTACCCCTGTATTGGAACCTCCTCATGATGACACTAGTAATAAGACATGATACATCTGTAAGAGCACTAGGATGAACTATCAGCCACCAAGCATCAAAATGTGGGGTCATACCTGCAAAGAAAAAAAGTTCACTATCAATACCACATTTAGAAGAATCATAACAAAGAATCAAAACAAGATTGATATAAAATGATACTAAAGAGAGTACATGTACCAAACAAGAAATAAAAATAAACAGATCTATCTAGATCCACAACAGCTGACCGCTAAGTCCATGCAATAGGTCCCAGACCATCAAACTCAATCCTAGTAGTATGCATCAGGATCAATTCACCCCATAGAGTAACATCTTGTGATCTCTGAGAAAAGTATGTATAAGAATCAGTAACATTCTAATGCTCCTCGAACTGTAGCAACACCCTATTCGTGTTATGCAAATTTATAATATGAACATGCTCTATCATGAGTCAAATCAGGAACCTCCTCTATTAGTAGAAATGAAGGTGTGCATCCTCACCCTCCCACATAGGAAACATTCTATATGGCCTCCAAATGAAGTAAGGCATCATATCCAACTACTAACTCCAGTACATCAGATGCCCCATATGGGACTGCACCACAACTTCATTAGACATAAAAACATATGGTCTCCCTGTAGGAAGATCATGTGTACCTACATGCCAGCATAGAATGATGCGCTCCCACACCCAAATCTGGAGTAAGGTTGCGCCACATCCAAGTCACTTACAACCCCGGTAAGCCACATAAAAATATGGTGATACATATGTGCCAACATACAAGGGCCCCAAGCATAAACTGTATGGTCTCTCACCATACCCTATAGGATAACTCCCCATCCTACAACAAAGCCATGCTACCTATGGTTGGGAAACAGAATCCCACATATCAAACTACCAATAAATGTGATCAATCTATCTAAACCCATGCCAAATTGGGACCATGGGATATCATAGGTATTAGACATCCCTAACTGATCAACATGAAGACTAGTCATCTCACATAATGTAGCGATACTAGGCTGCCAGATAAAATCTACTAAGGAACCCTAGATAGGCACCTAAAAGATGTGGTAAAAATCCTCCAAAGTGACAATGCACTCTCAACTAGGTATATGAAAGGTGTATATCTTAGAATGACACCTCTCCAATAAAGAAGAGATCAAACCCCTATTGTTCATGATCTTAGGCATATAGGTAACCCAATATAATCCTACGTCTCTTAGAATGGATCCCTCATCCTCAGATAACTGCAAACAATAAACCAAACCTGCTGGTTTAGACTCTCAACACCACAAAATGTCTCCATTAATCTGCAAAACAAAATTACGTATAATGATTAGTTCCATGATTGATAAAGCAATTTATACATGTTCAAAAAGGACAAGAATAAAGTATATCATACCAATTACGAAACACAAACATCAATTGTGGCACTTTTATATCAAATACAACATTTAAACATCAATTGTGAAACACAACCTACAATTGTGGCATTAAAATATCTGATTGTGGTACACTTTCAAATATGTGGAAAAAATTGCTAGCAATTGCGGCACAATTATGAAAAAAACTAAAAATTAAATGATTTCAAATGCATTAATGATAGGCAATAAATATGCAAGGGATAAGATACTTACTGCACAACTTGAGCCAGCTAGATGAAAAAAGGTATGAACTTGGTCAGACAAGTGCATGACCCCTGCAACGTCCACCATCGCTCAAAAGAAAGCAAGAAAAGAAAATAAATCAAAAGCAAATATTACCAGTGAATCAAGAGCTCCAAAGTGAAAAGTGACAAATGAGAGGGTCCACAAGCAATTCATAAAGGATCAACAAAAACCCTAATTCCTCAAGGAGTCCTATTTCATCATTCTGGGCCCCAAAAACTTTCAAAGCTGATATTAGGAGCATATTTAACTATTCTCACACACTACCAGATACCTAGACAATCATTTTGTAGTATCAACAAATTGACGCTCCTATCATGACTTCTCACTCAAATTTTTTGAGGGGGCATAAATACACCTGATATCGTTGGGACAAGATCAAAACAAAGGATTATTTGACACAATGTGACAAGCCAGAATGGATCAAAGAGGGGCAAATGTAGACACCCTAAAATGGACATTCTTGCGACCTTACATTAAAACAATAATTTTCATCTATTAATTAATGGGTTTTTAAATATTAATTAATCATCTATTTATTCTAAATCCATTGCCCAAATCATTTAATCATTTCCCCAAAATTAAATAAATAAATAATTTTATTTAATTAAATAAGCTTAATTAATTAATCTTCATTAATTAATTAAATTTAATTTCCTAAAGTTTAACTTTAAATATTTAAACTTATTAATTAATTCTTCTAATTAAATTAATTTCATTTAAATTTATTTATTTTCACTCAATAATTCAATTCTGAATAAAAAAAGAATTCAATTATCACATGTTTGAATAATTTAATTACAAAAATCAATTAAATATTCAAATAAATCCTTTCTCAAGTTCAAAAAGGTAACTCATGATCAACTTCTCAGTTTACAAAAGCATTACCTCTTCTCTCCAAGTTGAAGAGGTGGAGTAAACTGTTTGCTTCTTAGTTAACTAAAACATTACCTCTTCTCTCCAAGTTGAAGAGGTGGAATTTACTGGTTTCTCCTCAGTTAAACTAAAACATTACCCCTTCTCTTCAAGTTGAATAGGTGGAGTTTACTGGTTGATCCTTAGTTAACTAAAACATCACCTCTCCTTTCCTAGTTGAAGAGGTGGAGTTTACTAATTTCTTCTCCAGTTCCTTTTTCTCTCAACCATTCATTATCTAATCTCTGGAATCAATCTCAACCATTCAAATTATTTTCTATATTCTATATAATCAACCCTTCACAACCATTTGAAGGATCCATGATTTCAAAATTTTGTGCACACTTACTTTGTAGGATTCTTGTACGAAGCATCAAAGAATTCTTGTGATCATAATCGATATCATTTTATCAACACTCCCAAGTTGTAGATGCTACTCATACCAATACTGAGCACTACACACACAACATTTTATAAGGAGTAGAGAGAAGCAATAGAAGCCTCAAGCACTATTGTTTGAATTCATTTGTTGTCCTCTATGTTTTCTTGTCATTTTATTTTTCATAGGTTTGTTCTTAGTTTTTTTGACGTCTTACCCCCATTGCAAATCGGTGCTACTAACCCTCGTTACTGAGTATGCAAAACCAAAACTTATACACTATGTTAGCTAAGCCTATTGATAAAAGAGCCAAAGGTATGGAACATATGAAGAAGTTAAGGCTAAGATTAAGCAAGGTATCTTGACACCTAAACTTCAAAGAAAATATAGCAAGATGGGTGCTAATTTGACTAAGAATTTGGGAATTGATGATGAAGAAGATGAGGTAGAACCTTCTAAAGTGGTAGGAAAGAAACCACAAGTATTGAATCCTTCACTGAGCCCCAAATATACTAGATCATTAATAAGGTCTATAGAATCACTTAAAGCAATGAATAATTCTACTGAACCAAAAGAGAAGACATATGTAAGAAGAAATAAGGCAAACACTAGACCAAGGAGAAAATTTAAGCTACCACTAGACAGTGACATAAAGATAGAAGATGTGAGAAAATTCAAAGTTGTGAAAAACACACCTCCCCCACCAGGAAGTCTAGATGAAATGTTAGACACAATGAAGAAGAATGGAAAATTCAGAGGAATGAAGCGAGAAAACTACAACACTCAAAGTAAAGAGAACAAGGTAAAAATTGAAGATGTAATTGTTTACTCTTTACACAAATTCAGATATACACCACTTGAAGTTATCATGTTTTTGCCTATTTATCTATACAACAACATATATGCAAGATGAAAATATACTATCAATGCTGAAAAATAAATGAGAGAAAGATCTCTCATGCTAACTGTACCAAATCTATCTATTGAAGAAATTGAATATACCTTGAAACAAAACTCTAAATGATTTCTTATGAAAGGAAGATCTTTAAGGATTATGATAGGAGACTTGGAGAAATTAGAGTTAGAAACCAATGTAAAATGGAGAGAGATATTCAACATCAAAGAGCCTAAATCTCAAGATATGCAAGAAAAGGAGAACATAACTGATGAATTTTCCAGAGATGATCAAGGTAAGAATAATCCTATTGATTTGACAATTGAGAGTGATGATTATCAATGATAAGGCTACTATTGATCCTACTGTAAAACCTATATTGGAACAAGTACTAGATTATCACACAAATAAGGGTGATAATGATCTAGTTTTTATGGATATAGATCATGCAACAACTGATCAACAAAAGCAAAAAGAAAAAGGAAGTTGAGAAAGACATGAACACCAAGAAGGATATGACTACCAAGAAACCAAAAACACTAAACACCAAATTGGTTCCCCCAACCAAGTCCATTGCATAGAAAAAAGAGCCCAACAAAGATGAACCAAAGGAACAAAATGAACATAAGGAAGCCAAGAAATACACAAATGAGCAAAAACTAGACACACTAGGAGAAAATAAAGAAGAAGGGAAACATGAAGAGAAGAAGGAAGAAATCAAACAAGAAGAGAAAAGGTATAGAACAAGTACAACATAGATAACATTCAATGCACTAAAGGCATCACATTCACCAAATAAAATAACAAAGAATAAGAAATCAAAGAAGAGGAAACATGTAGATATGAGTTAACCAAAAATTTTACCAAATGTCAACCTATCTACTATGGACTATGATGAAATGACCGAGTATGCAAAATTAGTGAAACTTAAGGCAATGCAAAACAAATTACTTCAAAAGAGGAAGAAGAATAATGTATTCAAAAGCATCAAGGATGTTGTTAGAATAGTCCCAAAGGATAACTGAGAGGGGGGGGGGGGTGAATCAGTTATCAATAACTTTAATTCTTTTCTTCTTTAACTTCATTATACAACAAAGTAAATGCTTAATCAGATAACACAGTACACAACACACAATTTGATTATGGGGAAACCAAATGGTAAAAACCCTGGTGGGAATTAGCACCCACAAAGAACTATACTTTTTTATAGTAATCCCTGTTAGAATATATCTCAACACTGTTAGGAGTTCTACTTTACAATGCAATAAAAATAGTGACCTGGTTAAGGGTCAGACCCTGTTAGGAGTCTTTTACAAATAACCCTATTAGGGGTGGTGGACTCACTGTCCAAAAGCTCACTGCTTGATGGTGAAGGCTACAAACTTCTGTATAACAAATATACACTATATCTGATGATGAACTATAGAGTAGACCTCCTATCTTGATCAGTTCTAGTGTATTACAATCTTTCACTTCTTCTTCACACAGACTCTTGATGAATGAACCAACTTTGATAATTTGTTCTGTACATCTTTCTTCTCTTTTCATATAATTCACACTTAGCATATCACAGTTGACTTGCTATAAGTATCTTACTCAAAGTATGAGATCATGGAACGTGTAAGACAACTCTTCATAACACCCTTGTCATCTCTACTAAGCATACAAGCATAATTACAACCGCGCAAGTATAAACTGAATAGACGCGACGCTTCACTAAGTCGGCCTCACTAAACTAACTCTAACTTTGCAATCTTCTTGAAACATGTTTGGCACCTTTAGATTAATATCATCAACTTATAACTAATCATGAATATACACACGCATATCCTGAAGATAGGTGCAACTCAAGAAACACGTTACATACGTTAGCTCTGAACAAATACTCTTCCAGAACTGTAACTGCCAATAACAGAATTACATAACTTGACTAAAACATCATATTTGGATCTGTGTGTATGAACATAAGATAATAAACATGTCAACAACATGTATCTAACCATGCAAGTCTTCATTTCATCATTCTGATAAGTACATATAGAATTACTACTATGTATTATATGTTGTCATCAATGACAAACATACAATCAATCAACTGCTTAGAATCAAATCTCCAACAATCTCCCCCTTTGACATTGATGGAAACATATGATATCAAAAACAACCTTTGTTCATGGTGTCCTCTTTCTTTTACAATCTTCTCAATATCCTCATCAAATATTTCTCTAAACTACTGCAGTTCCTTTGACTGTGTTTATGTTCCATGTATATACTCCCCCAAAGTATATGCTACCCCTTAGTACATACCCCCCCTTACTATATACTCCCCCTTTGACATCAATGGAAAAGGGTGCCATAGATCTTTAGGCACAGGTACTACTCCAGAAATAGAGTGGTCAACCATTCATCAATCACTTAATGACTGATGTCTTTGCTATTTCTTCTAAGCAGACTTAGGAGAGGGAATTACTCCCAACTTCTCCCTGAGATACTCAAAAGTATCCTTTGATAAGGGCTTTGTGAAAATATCTACCAACTGTTCTTTGGTGTTCACATAGTCCAATTTAACTTCTTT
>MU227107.1:85731-104173 GCA_018584345.1 Thuja plicata
TCCGTTAATAATGGCCCAATGATGAAAATAAGTTCCTTAACATTCTCTAATGAATGATGAACACAAAGTCCTATGTTACAGTTGCTCTATTGCAAGTACACCTTTGCATTTTCATATAGCTTGCATTTTTAGACTTCATGTTAATTTGCATTTTTAGGCTGCATTATGAGTTTGAGAGGGTTTCCTTCATCTTTCTTGTGGACTTTTAATCAACTATGGTCATGTTTGATCTTCATTTCCTTATCTTCTTTCGTGCTCTCAATCAAAATTTTCTATCTTAAACAGTTGATTACTTTTGGGGCATTCTCTTTCTTAAGGAAAATTCTCTTTCTTCTTTCCATTTCTTTCCACCTCTTCCAAACTTATATCTTCCATTCACTTTCACCCCACTTCTGTTCTTCTAATTCAAACTTGGGGCATAATATTTCGTGCTTATATGATCTACCTTGGTTCTTTGATCCTTATATCTTTCATCTTACATCAAGAACCTTATCTTTAGTTAGATTTGATCAAATTTATCAATTTGTTGTTTCTCCTCTGTCTCATTTTGATTTTGATCATGAGGGGGTAGTACCTATCAAACTTCAATCCTTGATTCAGCTTTATCAATCCTATCAAGCGCTTCACTTGGGGCAACCTTTCCTAAGATTCTTATCTCGGATATGTCAATTACATATTTACAACGGTGTTGACCTTGTCTTTTTTGCAATTGGCTTATCTTTGTTCTGATGTCAATTACTTATTTACAACGGTGTTGATGTCTGTGTTATTTTGTGATCCCAAATTGATCTCACACTTCAACTGCATTCTTTGACTACATGTGTTCCTAGAATGATCACACATTAGTCAAAGAGGGGAAAATGTATGCACCCTAAAATGGTCGCCTAGGCTATGGGCCCCATTTATCATTTTATCGTTTTATCAAATTCCTAAATCAATGCTTTGCAATATTTTCAATTCAAATCAATTTCCTTGATCAAATCGTAATTAATTCAATTATTTCAATATTTCCTAAGGTTTGATCATTTCATCAATTATCTTATTTAATTAAAAGAAAACAATTCCTTTATATTAAATAAAATAATCTTATTTAATTAAAATTCATTTTTAATTAAATAATCTTATCTTATTTAATTAAAATCTCTATTAATTAAATAATAGTATCTCATTTAATTAAAATATCCCTTTTAATTAAATTAAATAATCTTATTTAATTAAAAGAAAGTCTCTCTTTTAATTAAATAAAACCCCCACTTAAATCCCTCTTTGTTGAAAAATGAAATAAATTAAATAAAAATAAATAAAGTTCCTTTTTCTACACATCTTCCTTAGTGGTGGGATTTTTGCCTCTTAATCATAGCCTTTGAGTTTTGCCTCTTAATCTCTACCGTCCATTTCTCTTTAAAAGGAAACCTCTCCTTCTCATTTTAGAATCAAGATTTTTATGCTATTGTTATGCTGCAGGTTTGGAGAGCAATTTTGGAAGAGAATTTGAGCACTTGAGCTTGGATATTGCAACTTCTCTCTTCTTGTCTTCTTCTTTCATGCCCCATGGAAATCCATTTAGATTAATTTTGCACTTTCATGTTAGATTAGATTCATGTTTCCTTTCATAGATTAATCTTGCATTTGTATTTCCTTTCATATAATAATCATGCATTGTTATCATATAGATTAATTTCCTTTCTTCCATTATTATCATATAGAATATATTTCATTTGCATGCATACTTGATGAATCATGCAGACTAGCACTCTTGTTTTTTCTCTTTGAATCTCTCATTTTATGGTGTACTTGCATGGGCACAAACTAGGTCAATCTGAGGGCCTCCATTAAAAACCCTTGCACTCCATGAATAGAGAGCTATGAGTCACCATTTGAGATCTCATTCTTGAGAAATCTTAGATATAATGACTATAGAAGTGTGACACATTTTTAGCACACAGTCGTTAGGTGGCACTCTGCAGAATGGTGCATTTGCCTTTTCTTTGGTAGCCTGCGAATCTAGTAGCTAATACATTTTACGTGCCTAATTTTTACTCCAACATTAGCAGTAGCAGGTTGCATGGCAATTTGCATGACACTGAAAATGGTCCCCATAAATTTCAATTTCTTCATTGTATCAACACCTCATACCAGTCTCTAAAAACCAAGCAGTGAGAAGCCAAATAGAGAAATGTATGATCATATATATTCCATACATTTGCATAGACAAAGCCATTAAAGGAGAAAATAATATCGGAGGTGGATTTTTTAATGGTAAACTGTAAACATATTTCATCCAACATCTTTTTTCTTTGATTTTGTATTTTCACAATTATTTTGGCATGTAGTTGAGGCGCTCGGGCTGAAGGATACACTCCCACCATTTTTAGACCAGACAATCTCACTGCAGAACTTAGTGTAAGTCGTCGAGATCTACTTTCAATCCTTCCTTGCCTCACTAGTAATGGAAAGTAGGTACCTATCTAATCTAATTTCAAATTTTAGAGACATGATAGCCAATAAAAATTAAAACAAAAGTCATGTAAGCTACAGTCTTATTCAATGGATTTTGAATGTTCTTTTCCAAATCGGAAAATGTTTTGGGCTTGTGAGACAAATACCCCGGTGAAATCCTATTTAATTATAAATGGTTCTGGATGCATGTTTATCTAATTGTGAGTACGTTGTGCGAGCTCTTTGAATTCCATTCTATTTACATTTAGAATTTTTATTTGTTGTGCTACAACCATGGTTTTAGACATATTTGCAGAAGCAATTGTATTCCTACCCCTTGCTTTCACCTCTCTGCTTTTTCTACTTTTTCTACTGAACTTTTTTAAAAGTAAGTGGAGTAGAAATCCATACTCAACTGTGGTTGCCACAATATTTGGTCATATTGTCAACTTTAAGAAGGAATATGATTTCCTTACTGGTCTTCACTTCCGGTATAAAACATACATAATAGCATATCCTACTCACAACTATGTTTTAACTAATCAACTTCTAAATGTGGTATACATCCTCAAAACCAATTTCACAAATTATGGCAAGGTATGCATTCTTACATTACATAGTACATAGTATATGTGTACAGGTGTTATCTAGCCCTTTGAAATTGTAATAAACTCTTTGACAACATTGAAGAAATAAAATAAATATTGGCTAGGTATTTGAAAGAGTTGAAGAAGAGGAAATTATCATATGAGTTATTTTTTGAAGGGTGTGAAAGGTATGTTGCATTCTAGAATTAATTTTTTTAAATTTAATTTTATGACATTTATTATGAAAATTTAGTTTAAGTAAATGTTGAATTTTTAAAGGCTCTGTAATCTGTGTTTGATATGACATTCCAGAAAATGATACTATTAGATGAAAATTTAGGATAAATAAATGTTGAATTTTGAAAGGATCTATAATCTATTTGTTCGATCATGAAAAGTCAAGAATTGGTCAGGTTTACAACGGGGATCAACTTGGACCAATGGACTACAAATTACATGGATATAAGTTTTCTATGGCTCTGTGCTGGTTTAACCTTTGTATCATCATCCCCCATTCTTTCCAGGTACAAGTATGCACCAAATTTATATTGGTTTTGATGGTACATTAAATCCAGATGATTGCAAGAGCATCTAAAGACCTAGATGATTACTTTTACAAGTAAAATCACTTAAGGGCACTTGCAAATTTTAGGTTTTCTTTACAAATAGTTGGCAAAATTTCCACTATTTGATAAATTAGCTTAAGTTAGGTCCAGGTGTGACAGTATCTTTGTTTCTCTGCACAAGCCTTGGTAAGCCACAAGCCTAATTATTCAGGGTTGGACATAGGCCTCATAGATTCAAAACGTTAATATTTATAATATTCAGAAAGAATAAATTATAGTAAATCAACTTTGGATTTATGTAGTTAAAGAAAAAATGAATGGACTCACTTTAGTCATATTTCATTTGATTTGTCTTAACATATCCCAATGTCTATTATTTTAGCTTTTAGCTTAACTAGCAGTTTCTGGCATTCTAAGTTTGTATGTTGTTCGTTCTGGATACCCGATCTCAATCAAAAGACATAATCACACCTAGACCAAACTTACGCTGATTTATCAAGTACTGGAAAGTTGGCCAATGAAAAAAATCAAAAGAGGTTCACATATTTAAAAATTCTTGGCCAACTTCTACTTCTTCACAAGTCTTTCGATCAATAACAATAATCTCAATTTCCAGTTCTGATTGTGAGAAAATTCTTACACAAGGAAAAATGCCTCTATAAGTAGGAGTTTAGCTTATATTGGGTGCCCATGCAGTGGACACAAATGTACAGTTTTTTGTAAGTCCATAGGATGGAGCCATGATAGAAGCACTCAGACCAAATACCTTGAACTTATTCACAAAACTTTCTACAATAATACAATATATAGGCTCATTAATGACTATAAGATTTCTTAATGCCTCCAGATTCATTTTCATGTGTGGCTCTCCTTTAGATCCACTGTTGAAGGGAAAAAGAGGGTACTCACGTGCAGGTAGCCTTATGTTTTCTCACCATTTCCAAGTACTAAATTTAGTTGCTGAAACTATAGGCCAAGTTCCATCGTTAGTGATCCCAAAATCATTGGGCGATGTAGCCAAAACATAGTCTCCTAAAGTTAGGATTTGTGGTCGTGCATCTTTCTCTTCTTCTCAACAGATTCCTATCCATAACCAAAGGATTCTATCATAATAAACATCTTTTGAGTAGAGCTTCTTCTTACATAAATGTTGATGAGATTGTAGTCTTTTCAACATATGGGACAAGCTTGTTGATCAGTGTGAAACTATTGCAAACACTAGGCAGGTTGTGCAACTACTTCAAACACTAGGCAAGGACTCTAGGTGCACCTACGCAACCCTTTTTATATTAATATATGTATGTTAACAATGGTGTTATTAGTCAAATATGTAAGTATATATTTTTACGTTACTTTTGAGTGAGGATACATTACAAAAATCTTGCGTATGATCATTTCAATGCTTTGTTATTTTGATGGCAATGTTATTTTTTAATCTTATCTTTATCTTCTTTTCTATCTTGTTCAATTTATAAATTTCACTATTTGAAACATGTGTATAGGGATTGGGAAGTGTTTCACAAGGGGTGTTGGCAACAATTTCATGTACATACGTCACACTAAACATTTTCCTCATGGAGAAAAGAAGAGCGAGCGGTGGTTTGAATTTGAATTCTTCTGTGAGCGGAAATCTTGATAATGGTGGGATTCCTCCAGGAATTGTAGGGAAGGAGAAGAAGGAAGGATGGACATCAGATGAGGGCTCCACAAAGGACTCAGAAGTGGACAAGGGGACCGATGTGGTTCCTTCCCAAGGTGGTGGGCCTGAAAACTCAATGTCAGCTGGTAAGTCAAACTCTTCTTCCTCAGCTGGTGAATTTTCAGAAAAATTATCGGGTAGTGGTAGTTGGTCCTCTCTCTTTGGGGTGAAACCAACTAGAAAGTCATCCTTTCCTAGCATTAATAATATCTCTGAGCCTATAAAGTGTATTTTTTGTATCTCTCTTCTGTACCCACTAGTGGATCATACTATAACATCCATGATGGTTTCTCTAGTAAGAAAATTTATTGGTTCATGACCCAATATTGATATGGTCAGAACCCTTGTTCACAAAACATGGAGACTCAAAGGTCATGTTGACATTTCCGCGATGCCAAAATGTTTTTTTTTCCTTTGTTTTCTCTAATATGGAAGATATGTCTAGAATCCTTTGTGGGGGTCCTTGGATGTTTGGCAAGTCATCACTTGCTCTGCAAAAGTGGACTACAAATATTGATCTAAATTCGGATCTCTTTGAGTCAGCTCCTGTCTGGGTGCATTTTACATGTCTCCCTTTGGAATACTGGCATGAGGATATTTTTTCTGGTATGGCCGGTTCATTTGGAGAACTATTGTCTATTGACCCTATGACAACAAGGAAGTCTAGGCTGGTATATGCAAGAGTTTGCATTAACATCCACCAAAACGCAGTCCTCCATGAGGTGATAACAATCATGTCCAAACTGGGGAAACATATTCAACAAGTACAGTATGAGTCAATCCCCTTTGCTTGTTTCTCATGTAAAAAGTAGGTCATTGGGCGAAACAATGTCCATTGAAGCATCAAATGGAAAAGGAGAAAAAGAAAGACCTTAAAAAAGAAAGGAAGGAAAAAAAATAACAAATCTAAGACCTCCCAGAAAGAACAAAATGAGGATAAGGAAAGAAAAATGGAGGCAGAGGGGAAAAACTTGGAGACAACAGAAAATAAAAACCTTCGATACCTCTAACCAAAATGTGAAGGTAAATCCCCAGAATGAGAAATGTTGTACTCTGGATGTCCCAAAGTCCAGGGAACTAGAATTACAAGGCACAAAAGTTATGGACTTGGAAAATTCTGAATCAAAGGTAGAAGAATCCAGCAAGGACAAGACCATAAACGAGAATAACAGGAAGCGCAGTAACATAGAATGATGAAATTTCTATGGACAGGGGAAATAAAAGTCGCCTATCACACCTAGCTCATTTATGGAAAGAAGAAAATCAAGAAGAAACTTGGACAGAAATTAATAGTAAGAAGAATCAAAAGAGAATCTAAAAAAAAGGTAATATGCCATATAAAGGACCTTATGCTCCTGGATCTATCCATAAAATGGAAGGCCCAAATCACGGAAGAGTTCAAACTAGAGGTCAACATAAGGCAGATGTGGGAACCCCTGAAAAGGGACGAGGTAGAATATCGACCAAAATAGCTCAGGAACATGAAGCCAAGCAGAATATTGCGGATGGTAGCCACAAAATCATCCCAGAGGTATGCTCTCCAATCTTTAAATGAAGATTATATCTTGGAACATCAGAGGACTCAATATTCCTCACAAACAGGATGTGGTTAGGAATCTTATTAGAGACTGTAAACCGGATTTATTATTGATTCAAGAAACTAAATGCTGAGAGAAAAAGTGGAAAAATTTAAGCCTATCTTGAATGGGGGTAGCATTTGCAGTGATTCTGAGGGGGCTTGTGGAAGGGTGGCAATTTTTCGGAACAAACAGTCCTTTGAATGCACTATGTTGAAAAGTGAAAAGAAAATTATTCTGGTGAAAGTTACAAATTTAAGAGATAACTTCTCTTGGAATTTGATTAATATCTACGCCCTGAACAATGGAAATGGAAGATTGAAATTTTGGAGAAGGTTGAAAGACATCAAAAAGCTCTATCAGGAACAAATTTGGATGATAATGGGAGATTTCAACTCCCCACTCAAAGATGATGAAAAAATGGGAGGTATCCTCTCTCAGATGGACAGCAGAATGGACCTAATGGATTATATCAATGAGGAAGCTTTTCTAGATATTGAGTTGGAAGGAATCTCTTATACGTGGTCCAACATAAGAACTCGTAAGGATCTTATCTAGTTAAAACTTGACAAACCCCTTATATCCCATGATTGGATCTCAAGGTATTCATGTTCTCTTTCATCTTTACTCTTAACCAAAAGGTGGAACCCAATCCTTCAATCAGCCCGACTAGGGAGGTTAATGCAAAGAGGGAGGAGAATTGGAAAACTTAGAAAAATACTCAGGAAGCCATTTTAGAACAAAATTTCAATACTAAACAGGTTACAAACATGAGTGTCCTTCAAGCTGCAAGAAACAAGGCCATCTGTGCGTTCAACATTGATAAGTGGGCATTCCATGACATCCAAGACCTGTGCGTCAAATGAAGAGCATTGGATGTGAGGAATGATGTGTTGGAGGAAACAGTTGATAAGATGAGAAATGAAGTTGCTATGTATAATAGAGGTGAGAATGTTTATGATAAGGTAATTGTGAATACTAAATGGTTGGAAGACAAGATTAATTGCGCCATTGATAGAAAGATTTCCCTAATCATGGATAAAGTCAGCAACAATGATGTTATTCTTAGGAAGCTGCTAACTATGAATAACATGTGCATGAAATCTATGATTGAGAATCTCAAAGCCCTGGAGGCTATGCTCGAGGGGAATAGAACTGACAAAAAATCCATCAAACATTGATGATGAAGGAGGGAATTAGGAAACTCAGACTACAGGCCTATGGACTAGGACAAGATCAAGCACAAAAAAGAAACCAACTCCCCAATACAAAGATCTTACTGCCTTAAAGTTGTCCATCCTCAACATGCAGATTCAACTAGACGAGTCGGAAGAGTATCTGAAGATGTTGGTGTGACTGTGCTGCTGGAAGGTTTTTTGGTGTGCGTCTGCTGGCTCATTTCCTCTTTTTTACTCCGTCTTTTGTTGGGTTCTTATATTTTTTTTTTCTAGGGTTGTTCCCGTGTTTTGTGACTGTCATTTAGGTTAACAATTGTTGTTTTTTTGTTGGTGCTTTAATGCTTTACCTCAATTTTCTTTTGTAAAGGGTTCAGGGCCCCATCAAAACCCTGTAGTTACCTTAATCAAAAACAATTTCATGTACATAACATCTATTTTCTATTACAAAACCATCAATAAATCTCTACTAAAAAAAATTTTATTTAGTTTTTCACCTTTTTTGTAGTTTAGTTTTGACAAACATTATAAATTATTGATCTTTAACATAACAAAATACTTTAATATAGTAAAAATTCCATGAAATGGTTGAATTATAGTGTAAGTTATAAAGTTGTAGAAAATAGAAGAAAACAAATTGTTAGCAAAGATCTTGGTTTTTTTCTTCTTTCTGGTAATGGATATACCTGTCTTGAGATAATATTAGAAAATTGACTTCTACTATCTTGTATGTCAATTTCTACCTACGATATCTCATACTACATCTACCTCAAACTCAATGATGTTGACATATGTCATTTTTCTTGAAGTAGATTAATATTTATTTTCTTATGAATTAATCTTTAGTAGTTCAATTATTAAATTAATTTATAGAAAAGCTTTACAAGTACAATACCAAAAAACTGGTATTGTTTTATTGTTGCATTCTTTATTTTGTGTAGACAAAATGAAAACAAAATTTCAGCCAACAAAACCATTAAATACTATGATAAATGTAGACAATTATGAATCATTACATACCAATGAGGAATAAACAATTGATATGGTGTTGAAAAATAACAACTTGTTCATAGTAAGCCAATTTGTATATGTACCATCCTAACTAGGCCCCATTTTGGTGTTCTTGAGGTTTCATGTCGGTTATGCTTGATTTAGCCTTCCACAACCTAAATTTTTTTCTTTCTCTTTATATTCTTGACGCCCAAAATAATTTTTGCCAATTTTTGGTAGGAAGAGGACCTCTTCCTTGGTTTTTCCCCAAAATTTAAATCAGAGACCTGTCTCATTGGTTTAGCGAGATTTCTAGATTCTTGTCATCTTCCTTCGAGTTTTGAGCCTTAGATTATTGTGAGAGGTATAAAATCCACCTATCTCTCCTCATTTTGGTAACCACAATCAATATTTTCAAATCATTCTCAAGATTTGAAGACAAGAATTCAAGACCAAGAATTCATTCCAAGCATTCTTCAAGCATCCAAAGCATCTTTTAAGTAAAATTTGGAAAGTTTCAAACCTTGTGGACAGTCTGCAACTCAGTTTCTTCAAAAGTGTAGGGAACAAGTCAATTAAGGTGACCTCTTTCCTCCATAACAAAATAAAATTGAAATCATAGGTTATTGGCATCTTCTAGTTTTTATTTTTGGCATCCTATAGAGTTATATATTTTTTGTCACACTGTATATTTTGCAACTTGACATTTTTATCTATTTATTCCTCTATCTTGCATCATTCAATCACAACTCTCTAATCAATTCCCACATTACACAAAACGAAGGATCATTGCACCCACTTGGCACTTAAGTGCTACTTAAGCCTAGTGTGTCATCTTCCTTTGAATGTAATAAAGAATTGGTTAGGTGTCACATTAGTGAACCACTCTAGAACCCCCAACTGTTTTCCTAACCAACCTTTATTTATTGTACATTTTTTTGAACTTGATGCATAACATTTCCACTTTTTATCTAATGGTTAGATGTGTTATTTATTAAGTTTTATGTACAATTACGCTTAATTTAATTTATGTTGCATAAATTTGATGAGTGTTTGCATATTTATTTCAATTTTTTTACTTGTATTGACATTCTTTAGACATATCTCTGTTGGAATGACTATGGGAAGTTGGTATTGAGAGGGGACGGGTGAATCAATACCATAAAAAAAATTATTAGGGACCGTTTGGGTGTTGGAATACCAAATGTTGGATATGGTCAATTTTGGAAGATACATATCCTAGAAATGATTTCTGGAATATGGGCTGAACCCATTTGGTTCACCCAGAAGATGACTAAGAAGATGCATAAATAATTTTAATTGTTTATTTCTTAATTTTTTTGAATACGGTGTGTATGTGTGTATATATACACACATATGTGTATATATACATGTATATATATATACATGTATATATACATGCATATATACATGTATATATACATGTGTGTATATATATATGTATATATACATGTGTGTATATATATACACATACACATTGTGTGTCTACACACACACACATATATATATATATACATATATGTGTGTGTGCATATATACACACATGTATATATGTGTGTGTGTATGTGTGTGTATATACACACATGTATATATATGTGTATATATACACACATACACATATATATGTATATATACATGCATGTATATATACATATACATGTATATACATACATATGTGTATATATACACACATGTATGTATATGTATACACATGTATATCCATATATGTATATATACACACATATATGTATATATACATACATGTATACACATATACACACATGTCTATATATACATAAATATATGTGTGTATATACATACATGTGTGTATATATATACACATATGTCTGTATACACATATACACATGTGTATATATATACATATACACATAGATACACACATTTGTGTATATATACACATACACACACATTTGTGTACATATATACACATATACGCACAGACACACACACACACACACACACACACACATTTACACATCTATCATGTCACAGATCTGACAAGATATTAAATTTTCTTTTGTAAAAATTGGAATTGGAGTTTGAAATTCTAATTCCACCTATTTAGGTGGAAGATTGATATGCCCATTTTGGGGCAAAATGACAATTTTTTTTCTATTAAAGATATATGATTTTATTGATTTCATTATAACGGAAACATCCAGGTGTCTAGCTCGATCTAACTACCAAAATGAGAGCCAAAACATATACTGACAATGTATACTTTCAGCCACACCTAACTGCTATATCTAGAATAGAAAAAAAACTCCTAAACTATCACAGTATACGGAAGAGAGTTATACAAAAATTAATCAACAATGCATCAAAATACTATCATCCAAGTGGTCCAAAGTCTTCCTCTCTATAGGGTACCCAAGTGACCCAGCCAAGTGCTCCTTCCATCCATTTCAGCACTTCATTCCTCCTGAGGTGTGGTTCATATGGGTGTGTTAGGGGCACTGCTACTGGAGCCCCGAGGCCTAGAACTTCTCTAATGGGGACGACATTGATGACAAGTTTGTCATCCTTGTTCAGTCCTTGTATCTCTTCCATGAAGTTGTGTAGTGCAGCTTTAAATGGCTACAGCTCCTCTATTTCTTTAGTTGAGGTGTAGCCATGTGACACCTCCCAAGCCCCAAGTCTTACCATCCCATTCTTGAACAGGTCATGCAGCTTCTTTTTCTTGATCTTGATCACCACTGTAACCTGCATAGCAATTTCATGGAATATGAGTCTCTTGAGAGACTCAGTAAGGCTTCTGTCATATCCACCAAAAATAATATCATTTCTCTTTTTCCAAATGTGCCACATAATTAAACCAGAGATAAGTGCAAAAAACTATTAAAAGGCTGCTTTAATCCATTTATATGCCCTGATATGATGTCAAGAACCGAAACAACATAGCATTGAGGGAAGCCAAAGAGTTTCCAAATATCACTAGCAAATGGCTAGGAGAAGAATACTTGACTGACAGATTCAGGGTGAGGGAAAAAGGCACAAGGACTCAGGTCTTTATCTGGCAATCAGAAGGGAAGCATGTGTAAGATAAGGTGCCACAGAAAGCACTTGATTTTGGGTTCATTAAGGGAGGACCCAAACATGATAATTTCGTAATTCCAATTCCATTTTTATTCATGGACCCAAACATGGAATTTGGCATTATCCAAAATTAGATAATGCCAATTCTAGTCTAATTCCAGCCCCCAAATGGGCCCTTATAACTGAAACTGTCTATAACCATATATTGTTGCTTGTTGTTTATCGAATTCAGTAACTCAAAATGAAACTAATATAAACTTATAAAACATAACATCACAACATTCAAGTAAATGAACTCATAACTCCATGATTTAGTTAACGTAAAAATCCTTGGTTAGAGGAAAAAACTGCGGTGGGGATGATACCCACAAACTTCACTAACTACAGTATAAAGGGTGCTCGGTTAGAGCTTACAAAGTTTAGCCATTTTGATAGCTTACCCGCGTAAGAGTATACAAAGACTTATTAGGTCTACCTGATTAGAGGATTTTACAATATCTACACTTAGAGATGTACCATGTTAAAGGTTTTACAAATATTAGATCGGAAAAGATCTACCCAGTATTGGGATCTCTGGCTCTCAATATAATAGGATTAACAACTTATCAATGTCTTCTATATTTCATCAATAACAAATGTTGATCAGACTCTATGTACTCTAAAATATGTGTTACCTCAATTAGAAATTGTAACACTGCTTGGATTTTCTCTGTTGTAGCTAGATATCATCTCGGTGTGCTTTTCTCGGATCTTTTGTTCTTCAATATAACTCCTTTTACAATATTAGCCTTCTCTGTATTATCACTCTATCTCTTTTTTTCCTTTGGTGTCAATTCTGTTTTTTAAATCATCCTTTAAGTATAAGATTTATTGTCTCTTAATCTTATGCGTTAGGTCGCTGATAATTTGTTCTTAACCGTTAGATCTGCTTTTCCGCTCGGTGACTGTGTTACTTTTACCTCGGTAATTGGTATTTTTCTTGGAAATAACAATCTTTGATTAACTGCTTAATATTCTTCTTAGATATTCTCTTTGAATTATCTTGATCGTTGATCATGTAAAAAACTAATCTTTGTGCATTGTATAATCATAATTAATGTTGTATCAATTCATTAAATGTGTCCTTATTGCATTATAATCAATTAAGTAGCTCGGTAGAGTAGCTTCTCTTTGCTCGGTTAACTTGATCTTTAGTAATTGATAACTGTCAACTCAGTGTACTTTATATGTGCTCGATATTCGGTAAATGTAGGCTCTCGATGTAGTGTTTGTTCTTTACCGACTTCACTGCCTTGCTTGGTGTACATTACTGACTAGTCATATTTACTTTTCTCCTTTTTCACTGATCGAATCTTCTGACTCATATGACTTTGCCTTAACTAATGACACCAAAATATCCATAGAGATAACAATCTCCCCCTTTGACATTAGTTGAAAATTTTGACAAAAACCTCAAAGTCATCAAAACTTAGTAACGCCCCCTGTGATTTTACTCTTCTCCTCTTTTTTTATTTTCACGTATATACTTTTTTTTGTATTGACTCTATTTGCTTTTTTTTTTTCAGAAGTTTATCTATATTTCCCCCTTTTTGACAAAAAGTCTCAACAGTAAAACTTAAGTATCAAAAATGTGTTTATACCTCTACTCTAATCTGGCTAGTACAGTCTCCAAAGTGTCTCAGAGGTTCTGTAGTATCACAATGTGTTCATGTATGCCTGCCGATAGATCAACTATAGTATCCAGGGTGCTAACCTCTGAAAAAATTGCTAGGTTTTTTCCTTTCTTTAGATGTATCTACATTGATTTCATATGGGGAATAATTAGTGCTTGCAACTCAAGAAACTCTAATCTCAACTTGTCTTCCTCATGTCTCAATGAGAGTTGAACTCCCATGAGTTCCTATATCTTTAAGTAATATGGCAGGAATTCTCTACGCTCGGTAGTTAGATTTGCAAGCTGCTCAGTCATCTCTTTTTCAGTATCTACCTCCTTCTTCTTAATGCCTCGATATAGTTAGAAAGAATACAAACTTTCTGAAACAATGAAATGATGGACTACAATTGTTCTACAACTTTGGAACAAAACTCAGAAAGAGTTACCTTTTCTATAGCAATATTTTTTAGTAGGTCCTCCATCAATTTCTTCTCCTTTGATGCCTTGTGAATCTTCAACATGTATTTTTTCATGTCCTTGTTCGGTCCTTTAATTTGTTGGACTAAATTTCCAACTTGGTCTAATAGTGGCTCAGACTCATCAATGTTAACTTCAGGAGTAATCTTCTGGGAAAATTATTTGACATCTTCCTTTTCTTACTCTACTTCTTCTCACTCAATTTGCTCTTTCCAGTAGAGCGTTTAGAATGTGATTCCAATGTTTCATCTGGTGACTTGGTATGGTAACCGGTTATGCTCTCCTCTGCTTTAACTTCCTCTTGTTTTTTTCTTCTTTATCTACATCCTTGCCTTTTTTATTTGATTCCTGCAGCATTTATTTTTTTGTATCTTGTGGCTTTGGATCATTCTGAACATTGGATATGTCGATCATTGGTGTGTTCAACTTTTTTCCTTTAGTGTCGGTTGGAGCTTACAAGTCAGTATCCTTCTTATGTTCAGTCTCGATTGCCTCTGGCTTATCAATATTTACATTTCCTGTATCAATTGGTGGCTTGGTTGCCATATCTTGTGCTACTTTAGTAGTACCAATTTGCATAGCAGAATAACTTTGTACTTGTACCAATATAGGATCAATACTCTACAATGGTGCAACATCTACATCCATATACTTGATGCTTGGTACTTGTAAGTCCATTACATCTTCATCCTTTGACAACTCCTTTATAGGGTCATTATCCTCTGATGCATCTTCAATGATTACTTTTTCATTATCAATGGTAAGATCAATTGGATCTACTTGGCCTCTGCTTTCCTTTACTTGATCAGTGATGTTTTCACTATGATTCTTTGTTGCATTAGGTTTCTCGGGATTAGATATGCCAAATATATCTCTGCACTTTGCATTAGTTTCCCTGTCCACAGATAGTATATCTCCATTCATGATTCTTAGGGCTCTTCCATTGATTATAAATCTTCTTGCATGTTTATGTAGTGCTTCACTAATCTCAGATGGTGCGAGGTCAGAATAATATGTACACTAGTATCCCATGTTTTAATATTTTGATTTGCTTCAAATATGTTCCTTGCACAACAACTGAACCTGCACAAACAAGTTCAACAACATATATCTAGATGTGAAATTAACCATAAACATGCACGTTATTCCATCGAAAGTTAAACCTCAATTATAATAAATTAAACACAAACATGTACACTACTAACCTATTGGAAATATAATTTCATCACTTGTTTCATTCTTTGTTAGCTTCATCCTCTCCTTGGTACAATGTAATAAATAGTAACTAACACATTCCACATTTCTAGGCTCTTCTATTACTGCAACAACATGTCTTGTAAAATATGTTCTCAATTTGAGGTATGTAAATATAAATTAAACATAAGTTTGTACATATGTCTTAGAGTGGATCTAAATTAAATAGTAAATAAGAACATGTGTACATGCTCGCTATTTACATCGACACATACCAATTTGGATCAAACTTGAAATATGGTCATAATCGGTTGAAATCAATGGAATGTCGTCAAACATTTCATCCTCAACTTCATCATTTATATTAGTAACATCTAGTGGAACCAAATTCCATTCACAAAAATATCCACATTTTTGGTTGATACATTCACCATAGTTTTCAGAAATGCAGTCATAAAAAAAGCATGAGTAATCTCTAGTGTACATTGACCACACATTACTATATGTACTAATAACTGAATGTAGGGATCTTATTTTTTCTACCCTCTTGCATCCATGGATTGATCTTATATCAACACTTGAACAAGACACGTGTGTAAAAATTTAAGACAACTTAAAATCATATATATATATATATACATGTTCTTCAATGATCAATAAATTTAAAGTACATAAATAAATTTAAACTTCAAAACAAGTGATCTTGCATTTATACCTGATATATCCTAGAATACTCTGAATGGTATGACTCGATCCAATCGTGATGTTGTGTGATCCTGATTTGAAACCACAAAATGCGTCTTGCACCACTCAAATACATCATGAGCATTATTTATATGATATCCTTGATAGTCCAGCTGACACTTTCTTAAAGCACATTTGATATAGTCTCTTGCACCATCATGCTCTCCCTTTACATGTCCACTCTCAAAGAAACTCCAAAGATTTGGTATCTTTTGGTATTGATGATATCTACATAGTGCATAAAATGGCCTTGTTGATTTAAATTGTGTTGCACATCCATCTGACCAAACAAAATTATTTTCAATTTTGATGCCTTTGTTTTACAAATATCCAAAAAATGTCTTAAAGTTGCTCAACAAAATGTATGTCATACTCTTTATCATCACTAATGTTAAAGTGATATTCTTTCTTTATGACCCGTGTTTGATATGTACTTTCAACACCATCCAAATCTAATTATGCATGTCAATTGATAGCCATCACTTTCTTATATCATCTTTCTAAATCTATGATAGTAGAGATCAAATTCAACACGATATCGACAACAAGTTTCAAAATATTTATTTATCTTTACAAAATATGGCTTTAATCTTTCAAACTTTGTCCAATCTTAATGTCAGGATTTGAATTACACAATGAGAGAAAAAATTCATGTTGTGTTTTGTCCAACCAATTTTTTGTGTACTTCAAATACTCCTTAGGCTCAGCCCTCTTCTTGATAACATCTCTTGTATTTGGTGAAGGACAAGTACGATATGTCCAAAATGTCATAACCAAGTTCCTATATGTTTCGTTAATCCTATCAGAGCATAAAGCTCTACACATTAGTGTCCAATTACCTTCCAATGTAGTATTCCCATATTGATTATACTTTTCAAATAATGTCCTAGATTGTCTTCCTATTGTACCCTATATGAGATGAAAGTGAATAAATTTGTCTTTTTTGGGACATGTTTTTATTTAAAATAGATGTCAGTATCACTCTTCTTGAAATGGACTTATCTGCAGATCTAGTTGTTTTCCCAATGGAATGCAAACCTTCCTTAAGACTTTAAACAATATATTTTTGTACTTTAGATGCTTTTGTCCTTTTTAAGCTTGCATCTACACCTAACAAATTTAATGGCTCTTTTAACTCATCTTTAAGAAGTGTAATTGATAATAGTTGGGTTTTTTCAAGTGTATCAAGATTCTCAAATTATGCAATTATTTCCTTAGACCTTTTATTCAATGCCCTCTTCTTAGTATTTATGGGTTGTTAAGCATAATATCCCAATTTTTCCACAACCATTTCAATTAAATGATCTATGCTTTTACGATTATTTTTTCTCTTCAACTATTGGGATATAATAACATTCTCATATGTTTCTTGTACTTAGGCTGCAAACAAAATTAAAAATTCTCTTAGTAGCTCATCTTAAGGGGAAAGACCCAAAATTCTTAATTAACCACAAAGAGACTAAATTGAGAGAGAGAGAGAGAGAGAGATGTACTTGTTTGGGATTTTGAAGGTTGTACTTGTTGAGCTTGCGATGACCTTTCTCCAACTTCTAAAGGTTGGGCTTGTTGACCTTGGGATGACCCTTCTCCAACTTCATAAGGTTGTGCTTCTTGAGAATTTCCTACATACAAAAATAAAATTATTTTAAACAAAAGTTTGAATGAAATTTCCTATGTCCTATTGTGTCTAATTAGGTCCTAATAGGTCTAATTATGTCTAATTAGGTCTAAGTGGGTCTAATGGGGTCTTAAGGGGTCATATAACCTATCATAGGTCCCTTTAGGTATAATTGGGTCTAATTGTGTCTAATAAGGTCCTAAAGGATCTAATTGGATCTAATTAGGTCCTAATACCTTCTAATTTGATCTAATTAGGTCCTAAAGGGTCTAATTGGATCTAATTAGGTCCTAATACCTTCTAATTGGATCTAATTAGGTCTTAAAGGGTCTAATTGGATATAATTAGGTCCTAAAGGTTCTAATTAGGTCCTAAAGGGTTTAAGTGGGTCTAATGGGGTCTTAAGGGGTCATATAACCTATCATAGGTCCTGATAGGTATAATTACGTCAAATTAGGTCCTAAAGGGTCTAATTGGTGTGTGCTATAATTGTGTCACACTTCTATGAATCCTTACTTTCAAGAACACTCAAGAATGAGGTCTCAAAAATCGATCCATAGCTCCCTAGGCATGGAGTGCAAGGGTTTTTAGAATGCTCTCAGATAGAGCTATTAAGCCTATAACCTTGCTAATAAACCATGCAA
>MU227107.1:111660-121828 GCA_018584345.1 Thuja plicata
TTATGATTTGATCAAGGAAATTGATATAATTGATATTGTTGATATTTGAAAATATTGATTCAGGGATTTGATAAATTGAGAAATGGGGCCCAAAGTCTAGGCGACCATTTTAGGGTGCATACAATTGGATCTAATTAGGTCCTAATACCTTCGAATTGGATATAATTAGGTCCTAAAGGGTCTAATTGGATCTAATTAGGTCCTAATACCTTCTAATTGGATATTATTAGGTCCTAAAGGGTCTAACTAGATCTAATTAGGTCCTAAAGGGTCTATTAGATCTAATTAGGTCCTAATACCTTCTAATTGGATCTAATTAGGTCCTAAAGTGTCTAATTGGATCTAATTAGGTCCTAAAGGGTCTAATTAGATCTAATTATGTGCTAATAGGTATAATTAGGTCTTAAAGGGTCTAAGTGGGTCTAATGGGGTCTTAAGGGGTCATATAACCTATCATAGGTCCTGATAGGTCTAATTGGGTCTAATTGTGTGTAATTAGGTCCTAAAGGGTCTAATTAGGTCCTAATACCTTCTAATTGGATATAATTAGGTCCTAAAGGGTCTAATTAGGTCCTAAAGGGTCTAGTTAGATCTAATTAGGTCCCAATACCTTCTAATTGGATCGAATTAGGTCCTAAAGGGTCTAATTGGATCTAATTAGGTCCTAATAGGTATAATTAGGTCCTAATACCTTCTAATCGGATCCAATTAGCTCCTAAAGGGTCTGATTGGATCTAATTAGGTCCTAAATGGTCTAATTAGGTCCTAAAGGGTCTAATTGGATCTAATTAGGTCCTAATACCTTCTAATTGGATCTAATTAGGTCCTAATAGGTATAATTAGGTCCTAATACCTTCTAATTGGATCTAATTAGGTCATAAGGGTCTAATTGGATCTAATTAGGTCCTAAAGGATCGAATTGGATCTAAGAGAGTCCTAATAGATATAATTAGGTCTAATAGGTATAATCAAGGGTCTAATTGGGTCTAAGTGGATAGAATAGGGTCTTAAGGGGTCATATAACCTATCATAGGTCCCGATAGGTATAATTATGTCTAATTAGGGTTTAAAGGGTCTAATTGGATCTAATTAGGTCCTACTACCTTCTAATTGGATATAATGAGGTCCTAAAGGGTCTAATTGGATTGAATTAGGTCCTAATACCTTATAATTGGATATAATTAGGTCCTACAGGGTCTAATTGGATCTAATTAGGTCCTAAAAGCTCTAATTAGGTCCTAAAGGGTTAGGAACTAGACTAATTAGGTCCTAAAGGGTCTAATTGGATCTAAGTGGGTCCTAATAGGTATAATTAGGTCTAATTAGGTCTAATAGGTATAATCAAGGGTCTAATTGGGTCAAGTGGGTCTAATGGGGTCTTAAGGGGTCGTATAACCTATCATAGGTCCTAGTAGGTCTAATTGGGTCTAATTGTGTCTAATTAGGTCCTAAAGGGTCTAGTTGGATCTAATTAGGTCTTAATACCTTCTAATTGGATATAATTAGGTCCTAAAGGGTCTAACTGGATGCAATTATGATGCAGAGAGCACTGTAAGAAGACCTTAATGGGCCCCAACTCTATGGTACCTTTTCAAACAGCAAACTGAATCAATCTAATTCCACACAAGTCTTCTTAGGATGTCTCTTGACTTGTCCAAGGGGTCAATAAGCTTCCCTTGGTCTCTCTTGGTTCTTCAAATCAGACTATGAAACAAAGCAATTCCTCCTTTAGGGACACTTTCCCTAAGGGCCCGTTTGGTTGGGGAATTGAAAAATAATGTAAATCATGGTTATCTATACCCTGGTTATGCAAACCCCGGTTATGCTTTTTTGGGACTGTTTGGTTTCCCTGGAAGATGGATTTGTAAATCCACATTCCAACAGTTAAATCCACGCAGTGCTCCAGACCCGACAAGATATATAAACCAATTTAATCATGCAAACCTTGGAGTGCACTGGACCCGACGGCGAAGTTAAAATGGCTTTAATCTCTATGAAAACCATGGAGATGAAAGTCATTCCACCTCCTTAGCAGGAATTCGGACATCCACATTTTTGCACAAATGGGGATTTGCAAATCCGTATTCGCATTCGATTTAAAGGTCACCAAACAAGGAATTGCACCCCATAACCGGGTTATGGGCTGCATAACCCGGTTATGGGGTGCAACCAAACGGGCCCTAAGCCACACAATAAGGTGTAAAACTTCACCAGTGGATTCAAAACTCTATCCTAAGGGATTGGAGACTCTTCACAGACCCTAGAGACCAAGAATCCACCATTAGTTTTGGTCTTGAAGACCCAAGGTTAGTCAAACCCCAAATAGCCTAGGATTCCTTGTAGCCCTAACCAGAGCGTTTTTGGGACTTAACTCTTTGTGACAGTGGGATCTAAAATATCTAATAGGGTTTCTAGATACCCTTTATGGAGTTTGTAAACCTTCCAAAGAATTAACACTTCACTCCACTCCTGCACCCCTAAGCTCTCACAAAACACACAAACCTAATTAGCTAGTTTAGGCTTGGTTTGTTAGGCAAGTGATAGGAGGTGGGTTCATGGATGAAATGCAGATATTTCGATGGATTCCCCTACCCCAACTTAGTCTAGAAACACCTTTGGTTCGATCCCCAACTCATATATTGCACATGCATGTGACTGTACTAACAGACTAGGCTAATTACATAAGGATAATTGGCCTAGGGCTTGATCTTAAAAATAGAAGGACTAAGAGTGAGAGCCTGAGCTTCTGGATTCCTAAAGACCATGATTATAGATAACATTTTCCAAGTGGCAGAGGAGATCCACTTGATAAAGCTCTTGCTAGGATCACATCTTTGAGACTGGCCCACTAGAACTTTGGTTTCTCAGACAGCAAGAATGTAAATTGGATAACTTTTTTCTAACTTAACAAAAACACCTCAAATCAACTAGAAAGGTAAGAAGACTCAAGGAATTACAAACTTCTACAACTTGATCTATCAAATGAATCCGTACAAGGTCGTACCATACAGAAATGACTCAAAACACTCTTCTATTTCCTTGCTGAAACATCAAACTGTGTACACTTTGTGTTCTTGCCTTCATGGAAGGTATCCTCTCATCTAATAACATCCTCCAAGTGTTTTAGAAGCTTCACAAGGTGGGTGAGGTTGGTTACAAAGAAGTTGTCATATACCGAGTACCATTTTGCAAAAGTTGCTGATGCAACATTTTGCAAAAAGATAACTTTTTGGCAATAAATGACAAAGTTGCTAATTTGGGTAAAATCCAACCTTACCAACCTCCCACGGTGTGGGAGAGGTCCAATATATGACTAGGACCTAACTAAGGACTTAGAAACATAACTTATAACTAGACACACAAAATCAACAACTAGCAAGGTCTAACCATGGTTTCAAGAACCTAGGTTTATAACTTCACCATAGGTCCTTCACCTTACATCAAAGACCCAAACAAACAAACACACACAAGGGTGATCTCATGGATGCACCTTATTACAAACAAGAAAGCAAGAAAAATGAGGATCTTTAAGAGGTTCCCTACACCATACTCCTCATGACAAAAAGAACTCAAGTCTCTTGAGTTGTGAATTCTTCAAGTGACTAACCTATCTTCAGAATGTCTTCAGGGATCATCCAAGTAGCATAGTTACCTATACACTTTCATCCAGTTTTGTAGCGGAGGGATTTCTCCATGCCTGCTGAAAAAGGAGGAAACCAAAGCTACTGTTTATGTGTTTTCCAGGTTCAGGGAATGTCTAAAAATAACACTACTACCAGTATGCCTTCATTTTCACTCTTATATAATAGGAGAAGGTCTCAGGGTTTCCTCGTTTGGTTGTGAGAGAATGTCTAAAAAAGTAGGAAAGCGAAGTTATCATTTATAGGCCAACGGCTGTGAGAGAATGTCTCTAAAAAAAGAACTGTTGTCATTTAATGTTTTCAATTTCACTCTTATATAATAGGAGAAGCATCTGGCGTGTGTTTTCACTCTTATATAACCCCATTGGTTGTGATCTTTTGAAGTACATGGGGAAATTTTAGTATGGAGCGCTGAGGAAGGCATGAAAAGAGGTAGAGCCTATGAATGCCAAGGAGCAAATCTCCTGTGTTGTGTTGATGATGACGTGAATTTCATACTTTTCATTGCCTCTACTCCTGCTATTCCTTCTTAATCAAGAGATTCTGTAACTCCCAGGTTTTCTTTTGTTATAAGTTTTACTTGTATACAGATCAATACCTGTTATGGCATTTTCATTTTTCTTTATTTATTGTATCCTACCTTAGATCTGAGGGCATTTGTTTGAAATTGCATTTCATGTTTAATATTTCTGAAGTTGATTTACAACGTCTAAGATTGCAATTCGCTTGCGACAAAAAAAAATTTGCAGCTTCATATGGACACTGGGTTTGAGGTTTGAGGTTTCACATCCTAGGTTTCATGTCCCACTGAATTAATATATAAATTGAGGGTTTCTTTAAATTATATTTAATTAGTGTAGATATTTTAGGTATATTTGTTCAAAAAGCATTTGTATCTTTCTATTATAAGGAATAGTCTGCCCTCTCATTCCAAATCCTCTGCAATTTTGCTAAAGGGATTCAAAAGACTCCTTCACAACATTAACTCATCCAGGAGGACAATACATATCATTTTCTGCTTGGCCTTCAACTTACCATTGAATTGTGGGATGGCCAGGTATGCATTCCCTCATCAGATGGCTATATCTTATTATTTCTATCTATGGACTAAAATTAGCTAAGATTTATATAGAATGTGCGCTAGAGCTTATTTCTTGAAGTAAATACCCTGCATTCTACCCTTATCAAATGTTAATCAAGATAGATTTGAAAACCATTTTTACTTACTTCTCTTCCCAATAGCTTAAATAGGCTTACAGACAACCAGCATGATGAGATCATAGTCCATTGTGATGATATGAGACATTCTGCATGTATCCGGAAACTCTCAACTCATTACTCTCATTACTAACACTCAAGGGGGTGTGGAATTGGTTGTTATGTTCCTCCCTCCCTACAATATGTGTCTAGCTCAAGCCACCTCATCTAAACAGTCAACCGCCATATTGGCTCATTTCAAATGCTAGTGATTTTATTTCCATTAAAGTTGAAACTACAACATAATGACCATGTAATTTCTTCCATCTCAGGCTACACTCTCTACTCAATTTGTTAACATTGGATGGAGGGGTTCTGTTGTAAATAGACAGCTGCTCCTCTAGTAGAGTGTTTGGGGTGGGGTGTTTTGTGGTGATCCAAGGGTTACAGTTTCCTTTGTCATATACCAATTGACATTCATTGGTTTTCATGACCCCCAATCTTTGTTCTTGATATGGATTGCCTATAATTTACCTATGTAATAAAAGGTTATGAGCTCTTAGGAAGCCCTATAAGATTTCCTACTCCTAATATTCTTTGCTTTATGTTTAACCATAAAATGTTTCAAAGGCTTAAATTAAAATTATGATATACAAAGATCCAAAAGTTATCTGAAAACTTTCGGTCGGATTTAACTATTGTCTTAGATAATTAAAGATCACTAGAATATTCGCTTCAAGTGATTGTTAGTTGTAATTTTGCATCAAGCCTATCAAAGTGCATCAGGTCTGCTTTAGCTCTCAACAATCCTTTTTGTTTTTCAGACTGTGAATTTGCTAACCAAGTTGAGGTCCTTGTTGTGCTCCTTTTTTGTTCTTCAACAACCCTATGGAAACAGCTATAATTCTATATTGGCTACCTACACAGGGTAAGGGTTGGAAAATTAGATAGATGTCCATCCTATGGACAGCTATACAACTGCTCTACTTTGCCTTCAACGATTAAATTTGTCTGTAGAACAATATCCCTCGTAGAGTATATTTGGCCGTAGAATATAATAAATAATCCACTAATATGAATTACTTTATTTGAAATAATTTTGTTCAATTATCTAACAAGAGGTAGATATATTCTTCTTATTGGTAACCACTACGAAATTCTCTCAAGGACTGAAGATTCAAAGAAGTGTTTGCTCCTAATATACGGGATAGTAATTCCCTGTCCAGTTCCAAATGTGCACAAACACCACAAGGTGACTAAAATCTATAAACTACAATAGGCCATTTGTAAATTCTACCAACCAATAGTTGTCTGGTGTAGCCAATCCTCTTTCCTTATTAATGAAGGGAAATCAGTGACATTGGCATGAAATTCGCAATAAGAAGCCCACATAATTTGTAGAGTTGTAAAATACTAAAGAATCCCATAATTATTGCATCTATATTTTCGATTTTTGGCATTACTCAAGCATTTATTTTGAAGTTTGGAATGAATAAAGCAAGACTGTCTTCTTAAGCTTTATGCAGTTGGGAATGGGCGCACTAGACAGAGACCCTTTGTTGTCAGGCCTTTGGTGCAGGACAAATTAATATGCTCAGTAGGTGATTTAGCTGGGGAATTTGTTGTCTATTACTACCACAACTGTTTGCTTTCTATTCATCTTTTCAATGCAACAATTTCTTCAAGCACATAGAAAAGTCATGGCCATGGCTTTGATTGCTTGATTGGATTTATAATCCATGTTTTCTGAGTTGGTTATTAATATTCAAACTGGGTTTGGGATTAGTTGGAGTAGCTATCCCGTTGAATGTATCATGGTGGATTGTTGGTATTAGCCAATTCTTGTATATTGTTTACTTTTTCCAAGATACTTGGAGAGGATTTTCCTAGCTCACTGTGGGATTTATGGGCTTTTGTTCATATTTCAATGCTTCGGCTATCATGTTATGGTTAGTTATCAAACACTAGCGTTTGTTTTCACTTCCAAACTCAATTTCTTGTAATGAAAAACTTAAAGTAGGAGCAGAGAATGAACACAATCTTTGTTGAGCTAAGATTGTGTTTGGCACATTCATTTGTGTGGTTATTATTTTCAATTTAGAGCTCTGTTATATGATGTCACTGACTATTATGATGGTCAGCTAAAAGATGCAGCAATTGAAATCGATGCATTATCTATCTGGTAAGGGGCTTGTCCAAATCTACCAACTTAAAAAATTTAACATTTCTATCGAAATGCAACTTCTAATCTTCTGGCAAACCCTATTAAGCATAACCTTATAAATCACAAGCTCTTAGTAATTGAGGTGAACTGGGTGCATGGGTAAGACCTTATGTTTCTCGTTTCCTTGGGCTATGGACAGGTACGGGAATCGGGTCCTTTTGTCCTGGTACATATGTTGTTGTAATTCTTACTGTAAAATTCATCCCATTTGATAGTTTTGGTCTATTCCCTTTGCAACATGACTTTGAATGGATGGAAAACATACGGTACTATAAATTTGAACTTGATAGCCGTGATAAACATAGGGCTCACACTTTTATATTATAAATTTTGAGGGCTTATAGCCCTCTGTAAACATAGGGTGCTATAAATTTTCCTTTTAGCCCTGATAGCCTATGTAAACATAGGGCTCACACTTTTTGTATTATAAATTTTGAAGGCTTTTATCAAGCCCTGATAGCCTGTATAAACATAGGGTGTTACTATGTTATTGGAGTGCCCTGGGCTATATATTTGACCTTGGAGCCAATGTAAACTTTTTCCACCCAGAATTCTTAAATTCTTATTCATTTATTGTATACACAAGAAACTTAAATTGCATGATTAAAAGACATTTTGACTTGTATGATCGTTGGCATAGCTGCAGACTCTCATTCCAATATCAATCACATATTTTAGTAATTGGAATATAGAGATAAAGCATCAAATTTTTGTAAGGTTTTCCACACCATTATCAGATTTTTTTAGGTTTTTCCACACCATCATCTCACTGCCTTCAATTTTACTTAAGTCCTATATTTTCTTTTGTTGTGCAGGTTGCTCTGATGCTATTGATTACTACAGTCATAAATATCTTTGCCATGTCTGTAGAGAAATGCTAGAGTATTTCAATAGTTATTGCACTCAATGGAAACCCAATTTTAATTTTATAGTTACACTTTTGAATCAAATCGATCAACTAATTTATAAATTGATATGTCATTAGATTTATTGTTTAATTAAAAAAGTATTTGGGAGGGGTTGAATTTGCTCCCTCCTTTAGGTTGGAGGGAATGGTCATTGGCCATGGTCATTCTTTTCATCCTAATGTTGTTGTGTTGATTTTCATATTTTTATATTGTATAAATTCAATGCTACATTTAGTTCATTTTTACTTCATCACATTTAATGATTTGAAAGTTTTGATTAATGCAATTAATTAATTAATTATTACAATATCATGTAATTATAATGTCATTTTGCAACATCATAAAAACTATTGTTGTGTTATTAGTATGTTGGGATCTAAACATGTCTATTAGTATAAATTATGTTTGGAATTCATTTTATTTTGTGTGAAGCATGTTCTTGAATATTGATTTACTCATTGTTTATTTTAGGTGTGAGTTGGAATTTTGGCACACTTTGTTTGCATTTATTGTTTATATGGAGTGTGGGTGAGTATTTGACATACATTAATTGTTTGTTTAAATTCACTTTCAGATTTGTTTGGCATTCACTTGTTGTGAAGTGCATGTTTCAAGATTGATTTGACTATTGTTTATTGAAGCATGGGTTTGAAATTCATATGATCATTTTTTGAAATTCATCATCCTCATTCTCATCATTTTTTTTGAACTACTCTAACTTGCAAAGGTTTCAAAACACCCTATCCCACTCCCACTTGTGTTTGTATTTGAATTTCTAAGTTTATTTGAGTGTGTGTAAGCAATGAAACAATAAAAAAAACATCAAGTTAATATGCATATATAAAATATCAAACAAAGTTCACAAATGTAAACACCCACAATTCCAAACATTTTTCACACTAAATACGATCAAACACAAAATAAATACTATTTCAAACATCTCAAAATATAAACATGCATATACAGTAAAGTGCAAACATACCACACATGGAGTTCATTCAAACAAGACAAAGTGAATGCGAAAATTAAATCAACCACACCAAATAAAGCCAACTTTGTAATGTCGCATGCGTACATTCATCTACATGGAATATTATTGAAATGTTTTTGTACAAAAATTCCACACCAAGCATAAATCAAAATTCTTTCATACACTACACACCATTATAGAAAAAAATGAACAAAGAGTGAATTTCAATATTAACTTTGATCCCAAACATCCACACAAAGAAAATGCCAACAATGTTAAAACACGCAACACAAAGTGAATGTTAAAATTACCTTTCATATACTACACAAAGTGAATGTCAATATATTTCAAAGATACAAACTAAATCTCGGACACACTTCACAATACAATTCAAACATACAACATACACACATTTCATATAAAGTCAATGTGAAAGTTCAAACATACACATTTCAAAATGCAATTTCACACATGCCAAATTAGAAATAAAACAAAGTTAAAACACATTTCACACGAAGTTTGTTTATTTGACATATTTTTAAAAACAATCTTCAAACATATTGAAGCACACACTTCAAGCAAATTCGAAAGTCACTTCATACTAAAGTTACAAACATATAATATAAGTGACAGTCAAAGTTAGCACACTCTTCACATAAAGTAAATGTGAAAGTTAAAACATACACACGTTTCACACATATACAAAGCAAATGCTAAAATTTAAACATATACAAAGTTAATAGAAAAATACAAAAGTGGACATGTGCCTAACTTAACAATATCTTATTAAGAGATATTTTAACCACACACAAAGTAAGCACTTTTGTACAAACATGTGAAAATACAACCACAAAAAGTATGAATCCCAATGTTCAAACAAATACAAAAAAGTGGTTGACAAAGTCACACATTTCACACAACGTTTGTTTCTTTAACATAGTTTTCTTAAAACAATCTTCAAACATATGAAGACACACACTTCAAGCAAGTTTGAAAGTCACTTCAAACTAACAATTAACACACTTCAATATGACAGTTCAAACACACTTCAATATGAATAATAAATGCAAACAAAGTGAAGGCCAAAAGTGTTAAAAAGTTGAGCATGCTAAGTAAATTTCAAAATTGATCATATTTCCAATGCCAACATTCAAACTAATGCTTGAATAAACACTAGTCAAATCAATGTTGAAACACACACTACATAACTAGTGAATGCCCAAACATA